>BQNB010084737.1:0-28664 GCA_026074375.1 Tanacetum coccineum
AGTAAGGAGTGGAATTTCCATTTGCTAATACTTCTGAGAAACCTAAAACTTCTTGAGAATATTCCTCACACGCTATATCAATAAAGTCGACCTTGTTAACTGTTTGCATGACAACTGGTTCATCAACTTGGACTATCGGAGGTTGGACGTCTTTGGTACTTCCGTTAGGAAGCACCGTGTCCTTTGTTACCTCGGTTTCAACTTCCACCACCGGAGGTGGAATTTGAGGTCCATCATATGAAACACCGCTTCTGGTGGTGATTGCTTTCAATTCACCCTTCGGGTTAGCAACGGTGTTGCTAGGAAGAGAACCCGAACTTGAAGTAGAAGCTTGGTTGGAATTTACGATTTTGGTGAGCAAGTCGGTTATGTTGGACATTTGGTTTTGCATGTTTTGCATAACCGCATCATTAGCCTTGACGTAGTTATCAAAATCGGGCTTAGACACACCTTGGCCTGGTGGAACTGGAGCATGGTAAGCTGGGTGTTGATTAACCGGGGGTTGATACATTGGGGCTTGTTGTTGAACCTGGGGTCGTTGAATTTGACCCTGGTTGTAGCCATTCCCACGGTTTTGGTTTTGGTTCCAACGATTTTGATTGTTGGTTTGGCTGTTGTGTTGCATGGGAGGAAAACCGGGTGGTCTGATTTGGTTCGCCATCGGTGGCGGACGGTAACCGGAATTTCCTTGGTTAAAATTTGCTGCGGCTGCTTGCGAGACGTATTCTTGGATGTTATCTCGGTAATTGTTGCTATCGGTAGCCGGACAATTACGATATGAGTGGGCACCACCGCAGGTAACACAACTTTGCTCAACCGCTTTTACGGGAGCGGGAGCTGGAACTGGAGATGTCTGCTTGTCGAGAAGTAGAGCTCTAACCATATCTTTCAATTCAGCAACATCGGGAGATACACCGGAGGTGGAAGCGCTCGTACTCACTTTAGCAACAATGATTTGCCGTCGGAGGTTACGAACTTTGGACTTGCTTTCGATGATGCTTGAGCAATCAGCGGGCCTTTTGTCCAAAAAGTTACCACCTGCGGCGGAGTTCAAAGAGTCTTGATCATTAACATTTAAGGCATTGTAAAATGTATCAAGTTGGTGAAGCTCCGAGAATCCATGATGTGGACATGCTCGGAGAAGATCTTTGAATCGATCCCAAGCCTCACTAAACGACTCATCAAACCTTTGTTTGAAATTGGTAATTTCGTTTCGAAGATTTGTCGTTTTAGAAGGTGGGAAAAACTGATTGATGAATTTAGCAACGAGATCATCCCATGTTTGAATTGATCGAGGGGGTTCTTTTTCAAGCCATATCCGGGCTGCCCCCTCGAGAGAGAAAGGGAAAAGCATCAACTTAATTGATGTAGTCGGGACATTAGGATATCTCAAAGTCGAGGTGATTTTATTGAAGTAACGGATGTGGGCATGTGGGTCCTCTTTGTCATGTCCGAAGAACTGCTTGTTCTGGACAAGAGTTAGCAACCCATGCTTGATCTCAAAATTTGCTGCTTCAATTTCAGGAACAACAATTGCGTCCTCGTATCCCTCGGTGGGAGCCTGGAGCAATTCTGCCATAGTTCGATTATCAGCCATCGTATCTTTGGGAGGTTCAACAAGATTCGGAGGAACTTGTTGTTGTTGTTGTTGTAGACGACGAGCTTTAGAACGAGTGCGCATGCACTAAAATAGAGAACAAGAAGAGTATTTTTGGTTTTTTAGTTTATTCACAATCTATTTTAAACGGACAGGAACCTAAAACTAGACAACTTGAACCCAAATAGTCTACTTACTTCACGGTAGCTCTCAAAATGATAAACGCACAGGTGAGCGGAGGAGTAGGAATAGCGCGAAGCTTATTTCTCCTTTCGGGTCGTAGTTCCTAGGAACAACCCTCCTTATACCCACTTTATAGCTTGTTTAACTTTTCAAGGTGAGCCGTATATCGTAAGAGACACAAATGGTAAGTTTTAAATCTTTGATTCGAGTTGGGAACCAATAAGTTCACCGGAAGTTATTATGATAATACCTCAATTGAGAATATTATATTTTGGTATTTTTACCAATTTGTGAATTTTA
The DNA here is from genome assembly GCA_026074375.1 of Tanacetum coccineum. Taxonomy (NCBI): domain Eukaryota; kingdom Viridiplantae; phylum Streptophyta; class Magnoliopsida; order Asterales; family Asteraceae; genus Tanacetum; species Tanacetum coccineum. Next base: position 2,081 of record BQNB010084737.1, read on the forward strand.
TTTCTTTTTATGGACAATGTTTTTATATATTTTTTGGTTTTTCTTTTGTTTTTGTATGGTAATTATACTAATAAAAGAAAATGAAAAATATTTTTGTACTTTTTATATTATTTTTATAAAAGAAAATATTCACAGATTCAAACACAAATTGTCAAATGTAACGAAATTCGTTTCACAGCCTCCCCGGCAGCGGCGCCAAAATTTGACTCGCGCGAACTCACCCCTCAAATATGTAAACAAATACAAACATGTATAAATACACAACAAGGGACGAAATCTCGCGAGAGAGGACCAATGAAAAACCGGATAGCTAGTATTGTGTGTTCCCGGATCGTTATGTCCTCATACGGAGGGCTTTAGAAATGGAAAATCGAAAGACGATTGATGATTGATGTTTGAATATGACAAGGATGTGAATATGATTGGATACTAAACCTAATAAGCAATTGAACAAGAAGATAATTAAGGAACATAAGCTAGAACAAGCATAAAAGCTAGAAATAGCAAAAACACTTAAAACTTTTACACAAAGGCACAAAATAGAGATAAAATAAGCCTTAATACAAATTCAAATAAGCTAAACTAACTCTAAATAAGCAAATACAAAAAGCAATTAAGCTAAATTAATCAAGGTAAACACAACAGTACTAACAACAGTACTAACAGTATTAACTAACAGTACTAACTTGGAGTTAGTACTGCTAGGCTTAAGTTAGTACTGCTAGGCTTATAAAACACAAAGAAGCAAGAAATAAGCAAATAAGCTAAAACAGATAATTAACTACCCCTAATAAGCATTTAGTAAAAGGAATAAGCAACTAGAATAAACTAAAATGATAAATAAGCTAGAAAACTAAAACTGATAAACTCTTAAAATTATTTTGAAAAAGGCAAATAAGTTCTTCTGAAGACAGTAAACTAAAATAAGCTTAATCTACTTTAAAAAGCTAAAGAAATCTTAAACAAGCTGAAATAATAAGCTGATGAGCTAAATTGAACTACCAGTACTAACTAACAGTACTAACTTGGAGTTAGTACTGGTAGCTTTAAGTTAGTACTGTTCCAAAAGTGAACTAGCAGTACTAACTCTAAGTTAGTACTGCTAGTTGAAAATACCCCTGAAAGCTTTCAAAAACCATTTTTCTTTTAATCCTGGTTAAAGCTGATATCAAATAAATCAAATTAAAAACTTTTAAGCAAATTTCAATTAAGTATAGCAATTAAATAAGTGAAATGGCCTAGCAGTTGTTAACTCAAAAACTAAAAGTTTTATAATGAGTAACTTAGTACTTGCAGTATAAAACTAAGCAAGATAAGCATCTATCATACTGATAAAGCATAAATATGTTAAAACAAAAGTAATAAATAAGAACAATAAGCAAGTCTGCAGGTAAACAAAATAAAGTAAAGAAAAGATTGAGACTTACAACACCTTGCTCAAAACAAGCTAAATCAGAGGATCTACAAGCCTAGTTGTATAAAACAAGCTAGTGAGAGTCCATAAGCCCATCCAGAACTGGCTTATCATCCATAAAGTAAGCTGAGGTATATTTGAGAGTGATTTTTGTAATTTTACTCTAACTATTTAACTTTTTATCTTGACTTAATGAAAACAGCTTATAAGTAAGCTGTCTGATGACTTTTTGAACACAAAACAACACAGTATGGGAAAAATTAGCACTTGGGACTTGTAAAATTGATTTAACTCAATTTACATTTAAAAACTTGAAAGTGTTACAAAGCTGAAAGTAAAAGCTGTAAATGACTTAAAAATTAAGCTAGGATTAAAAACTAGAAATTAATTAAAAACTAGCTTGCCTCAAAGGCTTACAAAAGGCTCTATTTATAGCCTCCGTTTTGGACTTGCAGCTTGTGTTTCTTTGTAGAGATAAAAATAAAGTGTGCTTGTTGTGTGAGTTAAGTCTTAAAGCAAATCCCAGCCTTTGATTTCTTTTGAGTCCTTATTGGAGGCAATCCAGCCATCAAAATGCTTAGAAAGGTGAGGGATTGCAATATGGCATATTAACAACTGGGGGGGGGGCGGGTTGGTAGTTGGGTGGATAAATGATTTTGCTTAGGGTTGTTTGAGTGGTTTTGTATGGGAAGAAAGGTTTTATGGACGACATCAATTTAAGTTTTCTGAGTTTTTAATTTGGCGGGAAAGAGGGCTTTTAGAGAATAGGCAGCTTTGGTCCCCTCAAGTTGTATAACTTGAATGCAATCTTTGCCTTCTTTGCAATTTTGACCCTTGTCTTTTTCTTTTGCAATACAACTTGAGGTTTGTCAGTTTTAGTCCCTCAAATTATATTTTCTTTGGTGATATACTTTTGACTTTGATTTTTTTACTTGGTCTTTTCCACTCCGTGCTCAGGATTTCCTTCTTTTGTATGTTTTTTGGCTTTCTTTTTGTTTCTTTTCTTGAATATCCGTTTCCTGCACAACACAAATGCAAACATACAAATACAATGTATTTTTGGTATGTTTTTAGTCTTTTAAGTTCGTTAGTAAAGAAGAATGGTATGTGTAATTAAGCACATACCACCCTCCTCAAAAGAGAAACAATAGGGAAGCCAATACTCCTTTACCTAGGAAAGAGACAGTATCTTTAGTTAAAAAGACTAACGTATGTGTAAATCTGTCTACAGGAATAAAATCTGTCACTGAAGCTAGCAAGTCAAAATCTAAGTGCGAGACAAAGACCTATAGAAATTTTCCAGCTAGGAGTGAGAACGTGAAGATAGTAGATAATCCCCTTAGGAGTTTGAATAAAAGGAATCATGTTGATTCTAGTTTGAGAGTTAAACGTACTGGATTTAATTCGAAGTCTGTTTCTGTTTGCAACATATGTAATGAATGTTTGGTTTTTGGTAATAATAATAAGTGTGGTGTTAAAAATTTGAATTCGTGAATGCTAAAAACCCCAAGGTCATAATGATAAGAAACAAGTTTGGAAAGCTTACTGTCAAAATAATTTGATTGTGTCTCGGTTTAAGTGGAGGCCCATAGAGTAAATTTACTTTAGGTGTTACGTACACTTTATCTAGGATCACTAAAACCTGGAAGTTGTGCCTTTAGAAAACCAGGAAGCAGAAGGTTAGTCTAGGGAAACTCCTTATAATATCATTGTAAACCTGGTTTCTCTAAGATACCTCTCACTAGTTATCAAATGTAAAAGAATAGAAAATAAGTACACTTCCATTGGCAGTCCCCTAATGGCAGAAAACAAAGGTGTCAATTATCCTTGTGAATGCTAATGATTTATATGCTAAACCAACGGGGACCCCAACAAAACTTGAGTATCTAACTGTCTTCAAAATTCTTCAAGCATCCTCAATTTTCCAATGTAGGTCGTACATATCGTCTTTGGTATTTGGACACAGGTGCTACATTGGCTATGACCGTTGTGATCGCTTAAAGCTCATCAAACTAGTGGAGAATAGTTTATTGGTACAGTTCAATTCGGGAATGATCAGTTTGCAGTAATGGTTGGTTATGGTGACTACAAGATTGGAGATACAATCATCACTCAAGTTTACTATGTTGAAGGACTCAGTCATAACTTATTTTTAGTAGGACAGTTTTGTGACGCAGGTCTAGAAGTAGCTTTCAGGAAATACACTTGTTATATTCGTAACAAAGACAAAGTTGATCTACTTAAAGGTTCGCGGACTACAAATCTGTAATCTATCTCATTAAAAGATTTCCGATGGGAAGCATCTACAGTTTGCTTTGCTCTCAAAAGCCTCGTCATAGAAGTCATGGTTTTGGCATCAAATCATCTGAAATTTTGGGAATATACGAATTAGGCGAAAAAAGATTTGTGCTGAGGATTTATCTAGTTGAAGTACGAAAAGGAACACTTATGTCCTTCATGTCAACTTGGCAAGAGTAAGAAGTCATCTCATCCGCTTAAGACAGTCAATACCAATACTGAAGTTCTCAACACCCTTCACATGGACTTATGCGGGCCAATGAGAGTTGAGAGTATAAACGGGAAGAAGTATATTCTGGTGATTGTTGATGATTACACCCAATTCGTGTGTGGGTCAGATTATCTACCCCCACCAGCTAACCCCACACTCCCCTCCAGTATATAAATCCTGAAGTGATTAAGAAATTCATCATATTAATGCAACGTGCCTTAAATGCAACTGTTCGATACTTGAGAACAGACAATGGAACGGAGTTTGTCAACAAAACACTCACTAAATTCTATGAGAGTGTTGGAATTACCCACAATACAAGTGTACCTCGGACTCCACAACAGAACGACGTTGTCAAAAGACGGAACCGAACTCTTATGGAAGCTGCTCGTACAATGCTTATCTTTGCAAAAGCTCCAATGTTCCTTTGGGCTGAAGCGGTGGCCACTGCGTGTTATACATGTAACATTCCGTATTTTCAGGTCATTTACGACGTCCTCTATTTTACTAATTATTATTTTTTTCTCGTACGTGTTTACTTTTAATTCTTATTATATAGTTAAATCGCGTAAACTAAAAATCAATAATTAACGTAAACGGACACCAAACGAATTAAAGTTTTCATCAAGCAAGCAATATATTATCTTTACGAAAGTAATAATCAACTTTTTATATTTTATTTTTATTGGTTGCGTAAAACGTTTACGTTTCGTAATTTAAATACATTTAGGCATACCCGAAAGCACCAAAACTTTTCTACGCTTCAACAAATACCCACTTTTATACCCAATACATAAAAATTACAAATATATCTTATGTATACACAACATATCCGGTTATAAGATGAAAAACACAAAGATATTACAAGTTGAAAAACACAATTCCTTAAAACCATGGGATGATTCTTACTTTTAGAGACCAAGACCATAAGAATTCCCTATTTTGCTCTAAGTGTTCTTTAACTAGTCTTAGAACATATAAGGACTTAGCTAGTACAAGTTTACATACGCATCTCATTTGTAAAGGTGTAAAACATAAAAACCTTTCCTTCTTCCCCCTCCTTGGCCACGACAACCCTCAATCCAACACCAAATCCATACAAAATTATATTGATCACATTTACAAACATACCTACATCATATCTAAAGCATACCATGGAAGTTTTAAGGCTTGGTTAAGCATTTTCAAGGCTTAAACTAAGTTAAGGTTTCTTAAGAAAACTAAGGTTTTCATTCTATATTTTCAAGCCAAGGGTTTAAATCACAAAGGTGTGATTTGGTTCCCATTCACTACTCATCATACTAAGGTTATCTAAGATCCTAAACATTTTATTTATCATTTTATGTATGTATATGTTCTATATAGAAAAATCACTATTAGGAAACTTTAATCATGAAAAATAAACTTACACTTGTGATCATGGTTTTATGGACTTTTACACATGTTATATAGTTGTTAATATCATGTCATAATGGATATATAAGTATGGTATCATGTTGGTTTTTTAAGGGAAATTGATATAAGTATAAACATTGTAATTTAAAGTTTATGTAAGAAGTTTATGAGCTAAAAGTGTTGTTATGGACTTATTAACTTGGACATTTGGACAAGATATGGACTAATGGACAATATATATGTATGGCATATGATATAAAAGGTTGTGAAAAACTTGTGGTATTTTATTATGTTGAAAAGTATATAAAAACAAGTTTATATAATTAGTTATATAAAAGATATAAAGGGGCTGTTTTGGTTCGTATTTTGTAATAGCTAGATTATGTTTTATAAAGATAGTACGTCTCATGACAACCACCCCACCCACCCCCCCACCAAAAAAAAATAAAAAAAAAAAAAAAAAAACCACACACCAAAAAATTCCAAAAAGGTAAGAAAATCGAAAAACCAATTTATAACGAAAAAGATACGGCAAATATACGTTTTACGTTAATACCAGATTTATAAAATAAACTTTATAAAAGCAAGTTATAAAATACTTCTAAAATATAAGGTTTAGTATTTTTAACATATTTTACATATTTTTAGGATTCCAAAATGATAAGAATCATAATTTTCCAATTGATAACGAAGAAGTTATGAATTTCACGAGTTTACGATAATTAATACTTTTATAAAACTATTTTTATAAAAGTTACTATTCATGACAGTACATATTATTTTGGAAACTCAATAGTTTGGATAGAACTTTCAAATAACGGAAGACTTGCTCGAAAGAAAACAATAAATAACGGAGCTTTCTATAACGAATAAAATACGAAATTTACGGGTTTTACGTTTAATTAAAGTTATAAAAATTAAGTTATAACTGGTTTTGTTTTTTTTGAACAGTAAAAATCACTGTTTATAAAGGACTAAAAAATATGAAAATGTCAAATTTTGATAACTGTCTTTTTTTGAAGCGTGCATAAGAAACGCAAGAAAAGGACTTGAAACGTGAAGTTTATGCATTTTTACCAAAGGTATATTTTTAAAAGTTTTTTACTTATAATTTATGAATTCACTAAATACATTTAGATGGTGATTAGCTTATTGAATGTTATATGGTATAGTTACCCATTGTTCTTAGTACTTATAGACCTATATTAATTTAGGTTGCATTATGTCATTTCCGTGACGCATTTTCTGTTATACTCAGATTTTCATTAACTCAAGAAGAGTTCATAGCCCCATTTACATCTACTATTTTACAAACTCTACGGGGTGGAATTACATGATTGTTTTACTTTGGACACAAGTGTTTTAAATTGTATGCTATCTAGTTTGTTGCCTGAATATTATTGCCTAAGTTATCGTTTTGCCACTATCTAAGTCCCTACCATCATGAACCGTTAATTGCTAATGTAGCGAGCGCAAGTGTTATGGATAGATCTATCGGGACTGACAATCCCCACCTGAAATTTCTGGTCACAAGTTGGCCATGGTGCATTTAACATTTAGAAAGAACTTGTAGGCTGTTTTGGCAGACACCCTATATTTGTTTTGGGGCACTGACAGTTAAGGTTTCGGGGTCATGAGCTTAGTGCAATAATACTTGTTTTATATTTAGACCTGGTGAATTTGATTCCCTTGTCTACAATACCTACTTTGGACTACGGAATAGTTACTTAGTTTGCTGTTACTTAAATCTTGTGGTCCACTAAACTGTTTGATTACATTGTCCACTAAACTGTTTGATTACATTAACATATCTTGATTTATAAAATCACTACCTGGATTTTGGAACTGATGCTTTTAAATGTTGTAACGCTTCTTCTCTTACTGAAATATTTCTTGAACTATGACAATACTGATTTTACTTAAACCTATGAATTCACCAACATTATTGTTGACGTTTTTGCATGTATTTTCTCAGGTTATTATTTTGCTAGTGGAGCATTGGGAGTATTCGAGCCGCGCGGATATATTTTTGAACGCTTAATAACTTGAGTATTATTAAATAAACGTTTTGATAATGTTTTCTAATACATTCCAAGTGAGACCTGTGTAACTCTGATATTTTTACTAAATTGAATGTGACATTTTTATTAAACGTCTCTTTTGAAGTCGTTTTCTCTAACTTGTGTGAATGAACTATGAAGTAGCACCCCAAGTAGTATTCCGCTGCGTTGTTTTGATTTTGGGGGGTGTTACAGAATGTACATAAGTTAAATTCTCAAAGGTTCTGTATCCTCATTAGAATGTACATAATTCAAAATGTATTGGACATTTGTATGTGATCCTGGCCAATTGTTTGAATAAAGTTGTCGAATTGTAACATGATACTGAAACAAATGAGAACAGAAATAATACATAGTCTTGACACGTGGTTGTGGGTCTGGTTTAAGTTGTTTCGGTGGTAGTAATAATCTTGATTTTTCCAGAGTTCTACAACAAACGTTATAAAATGCTCAGTTCATTTTCAATATCAACAAAAGCATCAATATCAGATTGACTGCAAAAGCTATGACATGTGGTGACTAAATCTTTTCTACTGATGTTGATATTGAAGCGTGAACATGACACAATAGAGTGGCAAAGATCACTGAAAAAGTATAAACTGGGACGTGACGTTCTATTATAAAAGAAATATGTTATTAGATTGAATTAAACACCACTCATAATCTTTTAGTTACTTATATAAACAAAATAGAAGTTTTGATTAATCATTGTGTACAATGATGTTACCAATTTTGATCGGTTAGTTTAGAAATTAATTACTACGATCAATAACATATTAGAGATGCGCATAAAACAATTGTTGTCACATATACATGTCTAGCCTTAACGGGGTGTTTGGATAATCCCATAAACAACTTATGAAAGCGGTGAACAGCCTCTAAGGGTAATAATTTAGGTTAGCGGGGCAGAACAGCCCAGCCACGCTTTCACCGCTTTCATTTGGGTTGTTGAGGCTCTCTTTTCTAGTTGCAACTCGAATGCACATGGTGGATTTGTTAATCAAAAAGTATACAAAAATAAAAAAATAATGTCGAGCAAACTGTTTGGTTAGAATTTAAACCTGATGCACTGTCTTTGTAACACCCCCAAATCTGGGTTGTAGCGGAATGTTGAATATCCGAGGGCGTTACTTCATAGATCAATAGCACAAGATATGAGAACGACCACTAAACGTGTCGTTTAAAAAGATACATTGGATTTAACAAATACTTGTTCATTACATAAGCCCATGGCTTCAAATTGTTCGACAACATAAGTAAAGATTTCGGTTTATAACAAATATCCTAAAATGTAATACGCCCCAAATATTTAGTATTGACTCTCTCCAAAGAGTGACCCCCAATGTATCTTGGCACCTCGTGCCTTATTGACCTGAGAAAACATGCTTAAAACATCAACATAAAGTTGGTGAATTCATAGGTTTATGTAAATCAATTGTAGGACCGCAAAAGATTTCTAAGTGTATGATTAAAAGCAACAGATGCAAAACATCATAAAAATAGCAGTAATTACGGTTTTCCTAAGCTCATTTGACACCGAAGCTCGGCGTATTATGGATGCAATAATTTGCAATAAATAGCCCCTGAATAATGATCGTTCTAACCCGCAACATCCCCCTCCGACATGGTATACGTTTGTTGTCCGGCAGACCGGCACAGTGAGCGCTACTCACCCAAACGGGGACGTCAATCCCAAATAGATCTATTTATAACATTCGCGCTTGCAATCTAGCAATTGACAGTTCATGATAAAAGGGCTCAGTGGGTTATTACTACTTAGGCAAACACGTAATCATAGTATAAAATGTACACTTGCGTTCAATTTGTAAAACAAAGCATGTTCTCACCCTCTACGGTTTGTAAATCATTTAAATAATTGTAAAAACATGGGCTATGAACTCACCTTATTAAATAGTCTTCTGAAAATGATAGTATATATCCAAGTATGAATCACACCGTTAAATACCTAAGTAAATACAGCCAGTCTTAGTCTACAATTTAGGCTAAAGACTCAATGTATAAACTATAATAAATTGCTAGTTTATATATAATGTTATCACTTGTGTGGTGGTGTACATGTTTAATGTATTTGTATTCACTTGATGGCTCTTGGGAAGATATACGATTTCACACGTTCAAATACACGTATTCAAAAGTTATTAAATAAAATATTCGCTATTGTATTATTGGTAGGTTAACTTGTATATTATCCGAATATAATTCGTCCGATATGTTAAGTGTTTATGAAATCACTTTTGTTTATAAAATACCCTTAGGTTTTCTATAATTACCAAACAGTCCCTCTAGTTTATGAAAATAAAGTATTTACACTTTAGACCCCTTAAGTTTTCACTTGTACATATTTAGTCCTTCAACTTTACAAAGTTACACTTTAGGTCCTTATATGTTTCTAATAGTCCCTAAAGTTTCAGAATGACCAAAAACAGTCCATAGACTCTTCAAAAACAAATTTGACAGTTTTAACCCTTAAGTTTGCAAATTTACACTTTTAGTCCCTTAACTTGTAAAAATCGCATTTTAACTCCAATTAAGATCTAACAAATGACAATAGGTTTTATTAAGTTCCAATAAGCCATATAAGCTGGGTCAACTTATAAATAAGCTCGGATGAGCTTATTTAGGCTTATTTGGACCTTATTGGGCCCGTTAAGGTCCAATAAGCATTTAAAAGGTCCAATTAAGATTTCAAAAGCATAAAAGCCCTTTTTAAGTCCATTTAAGCTCACTGAATCTGTTTGGCTGAAAAATAAGCTCGGGTGAGCTTATTCGAGCTTATTGGGCTTGTTAGCCCAATAGCCTTAACCCGTTTAGTTGTAAAAGGTTCTATTAAGTATTTCAACTTATTTTCTAGACTTGTTAAGCACATTTGGGTCTGTTTTCTGTTTCGGCTTATTCAATAAGCCATTAAGCTCGTTATTGGGCTTCTTGGGCCCAATAGGAACCCGAATAGTGTTCCAAACGGTTTGGCTTGGTCCATTAAGGCCCATTAGCCTTGTCTAGGTTCAATAAGATTATTAAACTTGTATAAGCCCACCAATAAGCCGTATAAGCTTGTTGTGGCTTATTGGCTTGCGTTCTGGGCTCGTTAATGGGCTAACAAGCCCGTTAGGGGTCCGGTTGGTTTCTAAAGGTATTTTAGGGTCCATGTGTGATTAATAAGCACACTAGGCCTCTAAATAAGCTCGTGAAGCTTATAAATAAGCTGTGAAATCCCCCCTCGTGGGCTGTTGGGCTTGTTGGGCCTAGTTGGGTTTAAACGAACACAATTTTGGTCCATTAGCTCATTAGTTATATCCTAGGGTTTTCAATCTTTTCGTTAAGCACTCGTTAACATTTATTAGCTGCGATTTATCACATGCATTCGTCTAATAAGTTAATGTTCGCGTTCCCAAGCCAAGTTGTCGCGTTTTTACTGAAAAGTTATTAGTGTATAATTTATGTGTTTAATAAAAACGAACCCATGATCACCTTAGTTCTCATTCGTGCATTTTAATGAGATGTCTAAGCCTTAACTCGATGTTTAGTCATGTTTCATATACGTGTATATATATTAGCACCACAAAAACCCCCCATATTTTTCAATTCATACGCATAAATTGCGTGCGTGACACCATGTTGATTCGTGCCATGCATGCTTCTAATGCGCATACGTAACTGTCCAACTCCATTGTACGACGGACTAAAAATATACTAGAGTGATGAAATCAACGTATGGATTTTTGACATGAATTGCTTTGTCTGCGACGTGCAATGGGTCCTTAGGAGTACTTTATTGGGCAGTGTGTAGTTATCCTCCCAACTCGTTTTTTACAACCAAAACCGTGTATAGCTAAGCTTCAAAGCCTTGTATACACAATCACTTCGCTGTTTAATCTTCTTAATACCCTTGGTATGCGAACTTAAGTCAACTTGTGTCCTTAGAAGGAAATGTGGGTTGTGTATGGGTTCGGTTATGTGATACCCCGAATGCAAGAGAGAGTAAATAAGTATGGTTTATCCTTGAGAGAGTTTGAGAGTTTAGCAAAATGTGTTAAGTGACAATATGAGTGTGTATTTATAGGCAAATGAGCTGTTAGCTTCCCTTGGTTCTTGTCTAACTCAAACGAGTCCTTGTGAGGTGGTTTAAGGTTTTCTGTTAGTTCAAATGGTGTCTTGATAAACCAATAAGTACTACTCTTTATTGGCTAAAGATTTGTACAAAATATGCCTTAGAATCTCGAAATCTTACTGATTGTGTGTGTTGGGTCATGCTTAGCCGCGGCATGCATCATGGGCAAAAAGGGAAGGAATAGTCATTTGGTTATTAACCTTGTGTAAATGCATTGTTAGGGGACACTTAAGTACTAGTTTTAATTAACAGGAGATGTACATGTACTTATGTGATCAATTTGAGATTTTCTAGCTGGGGTCAAGTTAGCTAAATCCCATGGGGACAAATTATATATGTGGGGGTTATCTTAACCATATTCGGCCTTCATAGTGGTATTATTACATTTTTAATTTTATCAAATTTTTTGTTTAAGGATTAAAAGGGGTATTGGTTTGGAGGTATTGGTGGGAATTGCTAGGTATTTCAGGGGGGGTGTCCAAATGTATTAATTTCGAAACGTAACCCTTTTACGTGGACCAATAAAAAGAAGATACGCAAAGTTAATAATTATCTTCTTAATAATTATTTATTACTTGGTTGATGTAAACCTTAATTTATTTGACGACCGTTTACATTAAATGATTATTTATAGTCTACGCGATTTGGCTTAAAAGTTCATTTAAAAGTAAACACGTATCGGACCAAAATAAATAGTGACGAATAATAGGAGTGGTAAAATGACCTGAAATTGAGAAATGTTACAGTCTTGGCGAATAGTGATATGCGTTATGCCAAAAGGACATGTTCCTTTTTTGACCTGTTACCTGACAAACAAATTAGCATCTCTAAAACACCCTTATAAAACTTTGAATAGTCAGCGTCACATTGCGTACATGTCCAATCAAACATTTAGCTTCTTCCTCCAACTTCAGCCTCTCTTCATCACAATCTATCACGGCCTCAAGTTATAGCAGGCCTGATACAGACCTTGCATCTGCCAAGGAAATAACAATGTGAAAAAAACATCTCTAAATATACCCATAAAATAAGATACAAAGTATATGCAAAACGTAGACTCGAATTATGTTTTCTGAAAAGCGTACGACATTACCTACAAAAGCATAGAGGGAAACAAATAAATTACTAACCCATTACTACACATTAAACCAACCCATTTTGAGCAAACATTTACTTGTAACTAAAACCCGGTAATAAAACCTGGTTAGATCCACAACCAACCATCATAAACCATACATTCAAGCACATCTTTAAACGGATCCAGTGTTATAGATCATAAAAAATATCAAAACCGATCTCAAAAGATATAAAAACAAAAGACAAAATAAACCTAAACAAAAACATCAAAAAAAAATTAACTACAAACAAAACCACCATTTATACCACCAAAACACCAACCCTTTTTTTAGCAGATTAAAAAAAACATTAATCCAACATTTTTTTCACCACCACCAGAACGACTACCAAAACCAAAAGATCCACCACAAAGACTACACACAGCCAAAAACACAACAAACCTTTGATGGTTTATGTGAATCCAAGCAATGCTAGTGGCAACAGAGGTGATGGTACAGGTGACGGCGGTAGAAGTAGTGGTACAGGAGTGGGGCCGAGTGATTGAAGACAAACGCCACAAACAAAGGTCACCAAGAAAAGGGTGGTCACGGGCAACCAAAACCATAACAACACCGAGTTTTTAACAAGTCGAGCTTTTAACGAGCTACTCGAGCTCGAGCTCGAGCCTACAAATTGTCAAGCTCGATTCGAACTCGAACAAAAGATCATGCTTGTTTATATAAACGAGCCGAGCTTTTAAAAGGCAATATTCGGCTCGGCTCGTTCGAAAGCTCGTTTAGTTACTTAAGTCGAACGAGCCAATCGAGCTTGTCGAGCTTAACGAGTTGAACGAGCTAATCGAGCCAAACATCTAACTTTTTTTCAAACTTTTCTTTTTTACATTTTAATGAGTATTGATAAATTTAATTTAATTTAAAATAATAAATATTAAATTGTCAAACTTTATTAGCATCTAATTAGATACTCTTTAAAAACTATGTTATTTTACTTTTTATGCTTTGGTTTTATATCTATTTTCTTTCCTTTAACTTGTGTACATCTTTCTATGTTGGATGCATTCTAGTTTATACTTTTGTATGTTCCATTTAACACTAAAAAAGATACATAAAATAAATTTAAGAAGGAAATGAGCTTAAAAGTATAAATCACCCAACGATATATTTTTTAAAGATGATCATAGCATGTCTAAATCGATATATAGTGTCACTTAATTTTGATGTGTATTATATAGAGTTTATCGAATATAGACGCTATTGCAAGGTAAGTATACGAAATGACTTGACACTTGATAGTATAGGTTTTGTTAACAAATTTATATTAAGCTTACAAAAGCATATGCATAGAAACGAAACATTGCATACTACTAAAGAAATAACAATTGATGTTTATCAACATCGTAAGAAAGGTTTAAATTAGATTAAAAAACTAATCTATATTTTTTAAACTTTTTTTAGTTGGAGAAGCCTAATAATACTATTTATAAAGTGAAGTAAATATACATTTCACGGGACTCATGTTGGTGTCTTACCTTTGTATAATGTCTTAGCATCACATATACTAATCAAAATAATTGGCACATGTTGGAAAGTGATTACAATATTCTAAGTGATATCCATCTACATTGATTATCTTAACCCTATAGGTGTGATAAACACAACAAGCTTTATTATGCTTTTAACAAGAAAGGGTGAACCTGTTTCCATATCTCCAAATAAACCAAAGGGTAGTTTGGACTAATGTCGAAGAATTTGATGTGAAAGGGCTTAAGCATGACTCTATCTGGTAGGTTAACTGCATCTTTTAGACCCAAAGAAGCTAAACCGGAGTATGAACATGTACATGTATTATATGATGGTATACATGTTATATATTGAATACGTCAAACATCAAGCCGATTGATCTATTGAATTAATAGTTCAGCCAGTCTAATTGATTGGACTGGTCTCAAAAACCGTTAGGTTTTACACATTTTTAATTGTTTCTTTTAGTATATAAAAGATACATGATATACTAAATGATAAAACATTACATCAATCATGAGATAAGTAGCAATGCACTTATTCGTCAAGTAAAACTTCAGCCAACACGCTGGAGTTAGAGTGCTCTTGCCAAAAATTCCTCTTGCTCTATCTGAAGAATACATGCTCCCTTTTAAACTAAAGAAAAAACAATTCCCTATGCGTCTTAGATTTGTGATGACTATCAACAAAGCTCAAGGCGAAACAATTTCAAATGTGGGTGTTTATTTGTCAGACTCTTTGTTTTCTCGCATAGCCAGCTTTATGTTGCATTGTCTACATGGATATCACATAGAACTACAAAGATATGAGTGAAACTAGTCAAAGAGTTCGGTTAAGAAAGAGTCTACACCTCAAATATTGTGTACCAAAAAGTTTTATGTGATGAATAACGTACATTGTTAAGTTATCTCATAATTGATGTAAATGTTTTATTTTTAGTTCTACATGTTTTTATATGTTCTTTGATATATTTTAAGAATTTTTCTTTAAGTTGAGTTATCGTATGTTACAATTTTTTGCAATTATACTTGATATTTACACGTTTTATGTATAAACGTTACACGAAACACTTAAGCATAATATCACAACTATATCTATGCGTCGCTAAAAAAACCCGTTGATATGCATACGTACTCGCATAGTTTTAGTGATGCGTGGAACACAATTGTACCAACCGATATGGACAGTTTTTCTATAGACTAATTCGCCATTTGGATCTCAAATAAGCCTTGGCCTATCAATTTATGTCTGTTTTCAAACTAAAAATATGTTTCTATATGTACATATTAAAAAGTAGATTGATTAAATATTCAACTAGTAGTATACAATTATTTTATGAATCAAATAGTAATTTTGAAATAACATGGATCCATAAATTACAAGTATCTCGATAATAAAAGTTGTCATTTACATAAATTCATAGATCAAACTTAAGGTGTAGTAGGAGGTATTAAGAAGTATTTTAGGCAACTTACTACTTAATTTAAATGGATTTTAAGTTCAAAAATTCTTCATATACTTTTTATAAGTAGTAGAGATAAAATATGATGATATTTTTTTGTTAAGTAGAAATACTTAGACAAAAAAATAAAAATAAACTTTGAAATATAAAAAAGAAACAAGAGAGGTTAAACTATAAGAGAGACATGAATAGTAGATTTATCCCACATTGCTTGAAGAAGAAAAATTTTAAGGGAAATTTTTTTATACAAGCAAAGCCCCCACCCTATTTTAAAACTTACTTAAGCTTTAGATGCTTTTAAGCATTGAGCTTATAAGTTACATAAATTGTGTGTTCCTAAACAAGCTTTGTTGAGCTTATAAGTTACACAAATTTAGTTTGAACATTAGAATAATTTTTATAATTGTAAACGAGCTTTCGAGCTCGAGCTTAAGATAATAAACGAGCCTATGATGTTTGATCTTTTATACGAGTATTTTAAGCTTGAAATTTAATTTATTGTAGGAGTAAAAAAAGGTACAAGATCTTAAACGAGCTTCGAGCTCGAGCGCGGACAACAACAAAATATTCGAGTTCGAGCTCGAGCCAATTTAAAAAAGTTTATTCGAGCTCAAGCCGAGATCGAGCCGAATAGTTAATAAACGAGCCTAGCTCGTTTAATCCAAAACTCGACTCGGCTCGGATCGTTAACACCCCTACCTCAAACCATCAATCGAAACATCATTCAAACCATCAATGATGGAGAAGATGGTGGCAATAGCGTCACTGGTGGATATGGTGGCAACTTCCATTTTTAGCTTAGAGAGAGATGTGCGATTTTTTTGGTTTTATACGGTAGGGACTTTATACATACGATTGGCAATTTCAAGTGAATGGAAAAATAGTTGTGTTTCCTATATTTTAATTGGCAATCAGTTGAAAGTCAAATGTTACAAGTTTTTTATAATTTATTGCGTTTCCAATAATAAAATTCAGTTTTCATTCATTTCATAAATAGATCCAGTTTTCACTTTTTACTTTTCAAGAATTGGAGCTTTTTCCATTATATATTAGTAGAGATTTTCTTGTTTTTACGTTTGTTTCTAATGCTGAAGTGAGTGATCACACATTCACACATTTTTTCATCTTACACACCAACGTCACTTTATATTTTTTTATCCTCTTACTTCTCTTACTCATTCTTACTTTTCACCTGCTTTGGTCAACTTCCCCTCACCATTCATTGAAATAACCACTTTATACAAATATATCTTACTAAATATCTCATACACACTCACAAGTCACAAACAAAATAAAAAATCTTAAAAATAAAAGCACGGTTGCCGAGAAGTGAGTGGCTAACCATTACTTTCTTTTTTCTTGCCCTCTCAAGCGTGAAGTGGTGGGTTTGTTTTGGTGTTCGCCCGTGAAGAGGTCCTCTCTCAGTAAGGCCTAACACACACTCTGCCCGGTCTGAAAGAAAGAGATATCAAATTTTATACTCTTAAAACATAAAAACAAATAAATAACAAATTCAACTTTCTTTCAAAAAATAATAAGGAACATAAAAATAACTAACTCAACTTTCTTTGAAAACATAGATGGTAAGGAAACTAATGAAATAAGAAACAATAGGGCAAGGTTTTGGGAGAATATCATATAAGAGATATAGGGGTAATTTGGTAGATGGGTTTTGTACGTTAGACTTGAATGATAGTAGTAAAATTAAGTTGTTTGGTAGCTTGTGGGCCCTCAAATTGGCAATGAAAGTTCTATATTTGCTATTTACCGTAGTGTTTGGTATGATGTAATGAAAGTTAGAATGAAAACGGTTATTACGATTGAATGGAAAAATCTTGTTTGTTTACAATTATACAATGTAATGCTTCATTTCAATGGCCGTTCAAAAAAAAAAAATGCTTCATTTCAATGAATGACTCATTACATCAAAAACCACCCTTTTCATTTCATAGGGGCCTTTTTTTTCATTACGTCCGCAATGTAATCAAAATTACATAAAAGTCCACCATTAACTAACCACATTAAATACACTTCTTATTAACTATGAACATTTTAGACTTTTTCTTATCGATTGCATTACGTCCTACCATACCAACCAAACATTATTAATAAAGGTAATGAATTATTACATTACATCATTTATTTCATTACGTCGCTTATTTCATTAATTTAATATATCATTACATCCTACCAAACGAACCCTACGAATCCAACATATATGTCCTGGTTTAGACAAATACATATATGTCCTGGTTTAGACAAATACTATAGATAGTTCATGTCCTTTTTCTAAATTAGCAGGCCTTATTTTCACCATCACCACTCATTAATATTCAATTGTTTTTTCGTTTTTGATTTTATAACAAAAGTTTCACTTACACAATTCCATATGTATTTTAATAACAATTAATATTTAAATCAAATCCAAAACTCAAATCTAAATTCAAATTTAAATTATAATCCTAAATCCACTTACAAACCACACGGGCTCATAGCATTACTTCTGGCAAGTCTTGATAAGTTGGTTAACTATATGTGGTCCACTCTTTGTCACCTCTAGTAATATCTCAACATTTTTGGATGTAGGAGTAACCTTTCTTGTGTTACAAGTAAATTCAATAACGAACATAATGTTAATGAGCAACCAAACGTACTAGTGACTCGTTACCTCTAATAAAATGGAACATGGCATGTTCTAATGGGACATGGGTATTGGGTAACATTTGCAATGTGTACTAAAACAAAAGCAAAGCTGAAATAAGATATGCATGTGCTAGACTCAATCATAAATTCCCATTCATATACTGTACACTTTCCATCCATATTTACTTATGATCTAACAATATGAGAGATTTTGGAACGAGGCATACCCGAAAAAGCAATGTGTCGTTAGGAGTTTAAGGCTGGACGCAATAACACCAACGACCGACTCGGACGTATAGGTCGAAGTCGGTCGGCCTTATTGTGGCCATTTGGTCGTAGTCGGTCGCCTAGCTCCATTTTGCACTTCTTCGTCGCAGGTTCGACCGAAAGAAACACACCCTTCCCTTTTTTTTCTTCTTTTTAATTCATTTTGGAATTGTTTTTAGGTTAAAATGTTATGTTTTGTGTTTTTTTGGTAGAAGAAGATGATCTATCTCTTCTTTTTATTCTTTTTATTTTATATATAAATAATTTAGAGTTTAGGCTCTTGATGTATACTTCTTTGTCATTTTAGTTATAACTAACTATTGGTGTGAAATTGTAAGTAATAAGGTTTTTATTTGAAGTTTTATTTGTAATGTTTTTAAATGTATTTGAATAATTATGTAATGGTTTTTTATTATTAATAAATTTTAATTTTGTTGTTAATTTAAAAAAAAAAGTTGGTCGCCTTAGTGGGGCTAAAATGTCGTTTGTAGGTCGTCAGATAAAGAAAGTTGATGTGGCAGGAAAAATGTAAGTCGTCTGGTGTCTTTACTGGAGGCAACCTAAGTTTTGGTTTTAAATTGACAACTAGCAATCGTAACCAGGATCGCCAACTTTGCTAATATTTAAAAAAAAATTATCTGTAACTTAAGTAATGAAAGTATGGTTGTCAAGATCCTGATCCTGATATTAGGATTTTACGATATTGCATAGTAAAAACGATATGAGATCTTACATAGGATTTTTGCAAGCTTAGGATCTTTTGTGATCTCGATCTTTATCATAGGATCTTAAGATCTAATCCAATATGATCTTACATTTTTGGAACTAAAGCTAAAAAAATTACAAATTTATGAATTGTGTTTTGTATAATTTAAAAAAACAATATGTTAATCTTCTTAAACATTTCATAATCATAATTTAAAACAACATTTGTATGTTTATGAGATATAATTATTTATAGATTTGTATAATATTACAAAGACTATTAAGCAAATGACATTATAGTAGAATCTTAATATCTAGATCCGATTTCACGTTTTTCAATTTTGTAAAAAAGAAAATAATTTTGAGTAAAATCCTGATATTGAAGATTTAAGTTCATTTGGATACCAAACATTTTATGGATACCGGGGGACTCACCTCCACTCTTCATCTCCATCACATCCAATGGATGAGATTAAATTGCATATTTACACTAGAGGGGTATTTTTGTACAATATACATATTTTTTTATAAACATCTCATAATACACACACATATAGTGTGTGTTTTCCATCGTATCATTCTTTTTCTCTCTCTAGAATGATTAAATACACAACAACTGATTCAACATATCAATCGATCATCAATCGATCAACAATCGATCAACAATCGATCATCTTATCATCAATCGATCATCTCGTTCTTCGATTCATTAACATCAGGTTAAACATCAGATCTAGATCTGTTGTTATGTTATTATTTTTAGCTTATTTGATGTGAATACGCTTATGAATTATCATCATCTGAATTTATAAGCTTATAAATCAGCTTATTGACGAATTATATGAATTTATTGTGCTGAATTATAAGCTAACTTATTAGTTGATTGATGTCTGAATTTATAAGCTTATAAATCAGCTTATTTTGACGAATTATATAAATTTATTGTACTGGATTATAAGCTAGCTTATTAGCTTATTTTGATGAATTATCAGGTTTTTGGATTCTATTCAATCAAGTGAGCAAAGGAGTGTTTCACAAAATTTTCTAAAATAGTTCATTTGTTAGTGTTAATAAACATTAATAAGTTAATTTGGTGTTTGATTGAAGTAAGTTGCTGATATAAGCTAATATAAGTTGATTTTTAACTTATCATGTGGTAATAATCAGTTTTTAAGCTGATATGGAATATATCATATGTGATTTTAGCTTGGGTAAATGTATTTATAATTGAGGTTATTTTGTTTGATATATCATATGTGATATCAAGTGAACAAAGTAGTGTTTCGCAAAATTTTATAGAATAGTTCATTTGCTAGTGTTAATAAGCATTAACAAGTTAATTTGGTGTTTGATTGAATTAAGTTGCTAATATAAGCTGATATAAGATGGCTTTTAACTTATCAGGTGGCAATAATCAGTTTTTAAGCTGATATGAAATATATTATATGTTATTTTAGCTTGGGTTAATGTGTTTATAATTAAGGTTATTTTGTTTGATATATCATATGTGATATCACATGTGATATTTCATTTTGTTAGATTTATCATATGTGATATCACATAGTCTGTTTTATTGGATATATCATGTGTTTTTTTGCTTTTATTTATGAAACAGCTTATTTATATTTTCATTTTTATTTTTTTTAATTTCTTGCTTTCTCCTTACAGATATGTGCAAAAAATCTATGATGAGACTGACTTTAAAAAAGAACAAGGCTGATAATCTGGATCAACTTGTTGGAGTCGCAACGCCTGTAGTTGATGTTAACAACCCATCTGTTGGAACGCCCAAAGGACGTCGAAAGTTGCTCATTAAAGGAGGAAAGGAAAAATCGATTGAAAAACGTTTTGAAGAACATGAATGCATGTTCATTATGTGGAAGTTTTGATCACAGCAAGATGAGCTAAGGTTTGAAGATCAAGAACAAGTCGTGGTTCAACAAGAAGTTGTGATTCAAGAAGAATTTATTTAAGAAAATGAAGATTTAGTTCAAGACGAAGAATACTTGGTTCAAGAAGAAAAATGTTTGTTTTAAAAATAAGAAGACTTTGTTGATTCAATGATAAATCCATCAAATTGTTTCTTTATTTTCACATGTGATGTGCTAGGAAATCATATATGATTTACATTATTTTTGTTTTCATTACAATTATCATATGTGATATTTGAAAGTAATATGTTTAATGTTTAATTATTATATGGACAAGTGTTAAAAATTCTATTTTACTTGATTCTGGTTGATTTGGATCTTACATGAATGTGAAATACCTAATATATATCCGAAAGTAATATTTGTATTTTACAAGTTGAGTTAGCACACTAAGCATAGTGATATCTTCAAAAATCAATATGGATTAACATGATCATCACTATTTATCAAATCATCATATCTTGATATTTAAACAATAATAACATGTTTTTGTTCTAATCTTTTTTTACAAGTGATTATGAATGTGTGCAGATAAAACTTATAACAAAATAGAACATAATATCGAAAAATCACATCCGCAAATGTTATGCCATTTTCATTTCACAAAAACATCATGACATAGTACCAAGAAAGTAAACTGATATGTTTGCAACATAACATTCCAATGGGTTTTGCAAAATCGTCCTAGACCGTCGAAACTCCATACGTAGATTACAAGAAAAAAAAGCGAAAGAATACATTTTGAACGTGAAATGAAAATTTATGTGCTTCTTCATTGAGCATCTAGGCCTTTGGATGACTTGAGATGTTCAAGATGCCTTGAAAAACAACCTTCTGCTATCGACAAATAAGAAGATTTGTATTCAAATTTCAAAGCACATCATCATATATGATATATTAATAATGGTAAAGAAGTTTTAACTTTCAAGGCAGATTATCATAAAGATAATTATACACACCAACGAACCTTTTAATTACTCACCAGAGATGAACAGACTTGCTGTATTTCAGTTCAAGCACATTATCATATAATGATATATTATAGTGTTTAAAAGAAGTTGACTTCAAGCAAATTATCAAATATGAATATTATACACATAACTAACATTTTAAGTACTACACCAGGAGATCACAAACTACTGTATTTTATTTCAAGCACATTATCATATATGATATAGTATAAATTGCTTAAAACTTAGCTCACATCAAATATGATATAGTACATAAGTTTTTATACAGTTTTCAGACAACCTATCATATTATGATTTATCACTAACCAGGTTCCATCACGATATCGTTCAGCGTAGATTAGCCATAAAAACCTGATAATTCCATAAAAATAAGCTAATAAGTTTAGCTCATATTCAACATAAAAACTTCACATGATGATCATAACATAAGCTTATTCCATCAAACCACCCTAATAAGTTGCTTATCATTCAAACACGATAAACTCACATAATACGTCCAAATAAGCTGAATTTATATAATTCAGATTAAGATAAATTTCATATGCTTAAATTCACAGACAAAATCAAATAAGCTAAAAAAAGGATAAATTCAAAAGCAAAAAAACGATCATCTTATCACAAGGAAAAACTTACTACTTAAAATTAGAACTAAATAACGTAGATAAATTCACATCAAATAAGCTAAAAAGGAAAAGCTAAATTAAAAGTTTATTCACATCAAATAAAGCTAAAAAAAGAATAAATAAAAACAAGATCGATGAACTTATACCTGATGTTAATGAACTGGAATAAGGAGATAATCCCATTTACGAAAGAATGATGGAATCGATTAGATTCGTGATAATAACTCAGATTCTATGTGTTTTGTGGTGTTAGAGAGGAAAAGAGAGAAGAGAGAGAGAGAGAGAGGAAGAGAGAGAGAGAGAGAGAGAGAGAGAGAGAGAGAGAGAGAGAGAGAGAGAGAGAGAGAGAGAGAGAGAGAGAGGGATATAGAGCGAGCATGCAAGAGAGCTAGAAAGAGAATAAGAGAGAGAGAGAGAGCGAGAGAGAGAGAGAGAGAGAGAGAGAGAGAGAGAGAGAGAGAGAGAGAGAGAGAGAGAGAGAGAGAGAGCAAGAGAGCGAGAGAGAGAGAGAGAGAGAGAGAGAGAGAGCGAGAGAGAGAGAGAGAGAGAGAGAGAGAGAGAGAGCGAGAGAGAGCGAGAGAGAGCGCGAGAGAGAGAGCGAGCGAGAGAGAGAGAGAGAGAGAGAGAGAGAGAGAGAGAGAGAGAGAGAGAGAGAGAGAGAGAGAGAGAGAGAGAGAGAGAGAGAGAGAGAGAGAGAGAGAGA
This sequence comes from Tanacetum coccineum, assembly GCA_026074375.1. NCBI lineage: Eukaryota > Viridiplantae > Streptophyta > Magnoliopsida > Asterales > Asteraceae > Tanacetum > Tanacetum coccineum. The sequence goes on from BQNB010084737.1 coordinate 25,490, forward strand.
GCGAGGGAGAGAGAGAGAGGGAGAGAGAGGGAGAGAAAGGGAGAGAGAGGGAAAGAAAGGGATAGAGGGATAGAGGGGGGAGAGAGAGCGAGAGAGAGAAAGAGAGAGGGAGAGGGAGAGGGAGAGAGAGAGAGAGAGAGAGAGAGAGAGAGAGAGAGAGAGAGAGAGAGAGAGAGAGACAGAGAGAGAGAGAGAGAGAGAGAGAGAGGCTAAAGAGGGGGCGAAAGAGGGGGCGAGGGCGAGGGCGCGAGGGTGAGCGCGCGAGAGCGAGCGAGAGAGCGAGCGAGAGAGCGAGCGAGAGAGCGAGAGAGAGAGCGCAGACGGGAGAGCGAAATGCGGAGAGCGATAGGGAAGAGCGAGAGTGGGAGAGGAGAGAAGAGGCGGAGAGGGAGAAGATGCGAGAAGTGGGATAAAGTCGATAGGGGGAGAGAGGGAGGGAGGGAGCGGGGAGAGAGGAGCGGGAAGGGGAGGGAGAGGGAGAGAGGGAGAGAGAGGGAAGGAGAGAGAGAGAGAGAGAGAGAGAGAGAGAGAGAGAGAGAGAGAGAGAGGAAGAAGGGAGGGAGAGGGAGAAGGAGAGAGAGAGAGAGAGAGAGAGAGAGAGAGAGAGAGAGAGAGAGAGATGAAGATGGAGTAGAGGGAGACAAATTATGTAAAACAAACATGTATTATACAGTGTATGCGGTCAATATTAACATTGAAGTCACATTTTTTATGAGAATTGTCTACTAGTTATATTGTTGTTGACAAAATGACAAAGTTTATAACGAAAAACATAAATCATACGATATAAGTAACTTTTAATCTCAGCCATAGATGTGTTTTAGATGAAAGGCTTGGATCAGTCCCCTTGTATCCAAGAAATGAAGGGTATCAAATATAACTTTCTTTCGATATTTGAAAATCTTGAACAAAAGTATTTTATAAAACTATGAAAAAGCATGTCGGAGGAGTATCTTAGAAGTGGGGCCCATACATCTTTTAACGTGGTACGAGATGGAACTTCACTACTTCGGCTGTAATCGAACATGCTTCGCCAACACCATTATTCCTTTTTAAGCACTAAACAAATCACAAATTATGTAAAACAAACATGTATTATACAGTGTATGCGGTCAATATTAACATTGAAGTCACATTTTTTATGAGAATTGTCTACTAGTTATATTGTTGTTGACAAAATGACAAAGTTTATAACGAAAAACATAAATCATACGATATAACTACGAAGTACACGTACAACATATCTTAAATAATAGAATACATGGAAGCTTATGTTTAACTAATTTACCGTTCTAGAGGAAATAGAAGAGTTCTCACGCTTCTAGACGAGTAATCCACCTAAGAGCTGAAGGGGCTATAAGTAATAAATGTGTGTGTGGTGAAATTAATGCTGCCTTTCAAGTAGTAAATGCTTGGGTATTTATACTACTTGAAGTACTGTTTAGAAATACTGTTCTTGACACCTTGGGAATGAAGGAGACGACCTATGTCTAGCCTTTGCCTTGGGTGTCGGTACTCCTTGGAGACATCGCTCCTTAATTCCCTGGATAGTGATGTTGCGTAAGTGTTTGTTATTGTCCAACGGTTTAAAGAGGTGTCCCTCTTTATCGAGTCTAACGTTTTGTCTTCTTTCGGGTTGATGTAGTGCGCCCATCCGGACCCGTCCGACCCGTTCGGATATGGGGGCCCGTCCGGTATCTACGCGGACAATGACGTTGTCCTGTAGATCTGAGATGAAGTCAGCGCTTTGTTGTTTACTAGGTTGACGTCTCATACCCTTTTGGACTTCATGGACCGTTCGGACCATTGTGGCCCTTTCGGACTTGACTAGCTTGCTTGGTCTGGAATGATTCGATTGGGCTTGAGTGGTTCGCTTGGGCTTTATGTGGCCCATTCGGACTATTGGCCTGTCCGGCATATACGCGGACAGCTTACAAGTTAATAAATTTTAATAAAAGCGTTGATCACAAAATGCGACTTTGTAATTGACATGAGAGCCTATCCACCTTCGAATATAAATAATGAAATTGGGGCAAAGAACAAACGGAGAATAACTTGTGTTAGTTAAAACTGATCTTACTTACAAACTTTTCTAAATTAACATAATATTATACTTGATGGGGGTATTTACTGTTTTTATAATTTTGCCGAGTTAAAAGAATATCTGGTTTACCATCATTATACTTGATGGGGGAAGTTTGTTCCAAAATTATCTTTATCTTCATGCATATTTTAAAAGTTATACGACGTGGTTTTCTTATTTATGTTATTATTCATTTTACTGTAGCTGCTACAGTGTTCGGCCCAATGGGTTTCCAGTTTGGGCCGGCCCAAATATTTTTTTTTAAATACGCAATAAAAAAAAATATTCGGCACAAAATAAAAAAAGAAAATTACAAAAATATTGATTTATTCAGATAAAAAAATACCCGCGCCATGAGGCCCAACACATAAGCCCATATAAAAAAACCACTACAAAACATGAGACCAAAAAAATAAACCCGCACAAAATAATATTAATTTTTTTTTGTTCGGCACAACATAATAAAAAAAATTACAAAATACTGACTTTATTCAGATCAAAAAATACCCGCGCCATGAGGCCCAATACATAAGCCCATATAAAAAAAACTATTAACCATGAGACCGAAAAAATAATCCCGCACAAAATAAATAAAAAATAAAATAAAGATAACACCCTGCAACAACGTGCGTACTTAATAACTTTAAAATAAACGGCGCGAAAAAAAACCCGCCTACCCTAAGTAAAAAAAATTAACCCCGCCACAACACGCGGGTTCTTATGCCTAAGCACACCAATAAAAAATAACCCGCCCCGCAGCAACGCGCGGGTACTTTTGCTTGTTATCATCTTAAAGAAGAAGTGAGTGAATCATAGCCACTCATTTTTTCTCAAAATAAAAAAACCTACTTTTCATCTTTTTCTTAAAAATAAAATATCTTGCAAACGGTAAATAGTCAAACGAAAAAATACACCATCGCGACGAGTATTTTTTAATCTTTCTATAGAGGGGCAATTCTATATACTTTCGACGAACTTTTTTTTGAATTTTTTTTAGTCACGTCGAAAAAAATCACATGTGATTTGTATCACAATCACATGTGATTTTATGAAATCACATGTGATTGCGATACAAATCACATGTAAAAAAAT
>BQNB010084738.1:0-10850 GCA_026074375.1 Tanacetum coccineum
TGGGGTTCAAACATGAAAGGTGATGAGGCTAAACTTGATGGGATCAGATGGACTTTCGTTTATCAGAATTTGTAAAATATAGAATACACGACATGAAGTTTATCAGAACCCTCAACATATGTTATTTAGTAATTAGTCGTCATGTTTTATCTCTTCTATAACAGCTCCCTAATTCTCTTTTCTGCTGCCATGAACTATTTCAGGGTCGATCAAAAGGGTTTGATGTTGGAAGGGCTTTACAGGCTAGATCATTTGATTTTGAGGAAGCAATATCTATGGTGTTATATGGAATTAACACGTTAGAGGAATTTCATGTCACTTCTACCATAAGAGATGTGGTGGGTAACATAAAGACTCTGCTCCTCTTTATTCAGGTAAAATACATTCCTAGCAATTGTCTGTTGCCTCTTTATTTTATTTGATAAATCCTTTCAAATATAATGAGACAAACCACTAAAATGCAATCCTGAGTAACTCTCTTGACCACTTAAAAATTCCAGCACAACAGAACAAAAACTTGCAGCAGCTTCAGAACAAGAGATGTAGTCAGATGACGTATCAGCAGGACGATACCTAAATTGCTATTGAAGTGGGAGTTTGCTCAGAGGTATCTGTTTTGAACTTTGATTAACAAAAGTATGTATGCATCCTCACTAAACAATGATGGTCATGTGTGTTTTGGTGTATATGTGATGATTTTTACTTAATTGTTCATGTTATTCAGTTGCAGATTTGTAATGCTAGTATAGTGATGTCTATTTCGCCATCGATTTTGCTGTATTATTCAATAGTATCTCCCTAAGTCTTGCGCTATAACTAAAGTTTTGCCCCTTATAGTCTTTATATAAAGTCATCACTCGTCATCTAAGTTCTTTGTCTTACTAATGTAACTGCAAGCTTTTCTCTGAAACATATCAAGCATTAAGATAATAAATAATGTTTAAGATCTTAGCACAAATCCTTCTACTTCCAGGTTAGGCTCAATATAAAACTGGTTCAACGTGAAGGGAATGCTGTTTTACGTCGCCACCTGGAAAGCCTTCCCTTGGAATCTTTTTATTTGGCGAGTAAGACTTTATATATTGAGTTCAGCATATTTTCATTCGATGTTGTGTGTCTGAACTTGGATGTGGTTCTTACAGATATTGATACTTGCAGATGAGTCGGTAGAAGATTCAGCCTTACAAGCTGATTTCATATCTCTTGCTACATTGCTATTAATCCGCAAGGTATGTGACTGTTTTTTATAACATTAGGAGTATATTTTTGTATTGAATATGTTAACTTTGCAGGATAAGAGCCTTCCATATAGAGAAGCCAAAGTTTCTCATTGTCGTAAAGGTAGCTTTTCATAAGCCTTACATCAGAGGTCTTATTGCTAATTTTGCCCAGCTTCGTGACATGCCTGCAGAATTCATTCAAATGTATTGCCACATAGCTGCACACAAATTCTTCTCTCTTTGTGATCCTGTAAGGCGAGGTTTGTCAGTCTACATCCTCTTCCTTTTTTAAGTCTTTATTATCGATACATTTTATTGTCTTGGTATTTTCAGTGTTATTTGAGGAATTTCTGTACAGGGAAGCCCGTATAAAGAAGATTTTGCGAATTAATGGAGTTGCACCAGGTATATATATTGCTCAGACACGCCTCTGTTTGTTAATGTTTTCTTGGTGAATTTTATGTCAATCATTACAGGAAAGTGAAGGGAAGGTTCTGATGCCGAGCAGACTTAAGAACTGCTCACAATGTTTTAACATAGCAAGTGTCAGAAGGCATGTTTGTGATGATAGGTTATAGGTTGGGTTTGTGTCGAGTTTCAACCATTGCGTTTTGTAAAAAATTAATATTTTAATGAAGTTAATATGTTTGATTTGTATTTGTATCACTACAAATTCTAGATTTTAGTTTGTTCGCAAAAGCAATTATGCAGTAAAACGAACATTAGGTCCAATTTTTTTTTGTTATATGTTCATGATCGTGACCACCTTTTTTGGTCTCTATTGCTACGTTATGTGACGACTTTTTCGTCACTAATAGTAAATAACAGTGACCACTTGTTCGTCACTTTCTTCACTGTGACGATATTTTTCGTCACGAACAGGGTCAAATGGTGACGACTATTTTTGTCACGGACTAGTGACGACGTATAAGCTGGTCTCTAACAATATAGTGACGGAGCTATAGTGACGACTGCTGACGACCTCTTTTTTGGTCACTAGACCAGTTTGTGACCACTTTTTACATTGTTAGTGACGAAACTCGTTTCATCACTAAAGGCCAATTTTCTTGTAGTGATTTAAACTAATATTGTATACGTTGCGGGCTAAAGCCCAAAACCCGAGCCGGCCTAACAACACTACACCTAGGCGTCACCCTAGGTTAGTAAGAAAGTATAAATACCCCTCTCTAAGAGTGGAGAAGGTGTTGGTCTCATTTGTATTTTTTGTGCAAGGTAATCAACCATCTTCTTCTTTCTTCTTTTCTTTCTTTCTTCTATCTCTTGAGCATTGGTTAGGAAAACCCTTAAAAATATGAAATTCTTGATCAACTAATTAATTTGATGTTGAGAATTGCAAGCTTTTGATTTAGGTAAGATGGATACCAACAACTTAGATTATCATCATTATATGACGCAGTCTCCATTTCAATCATGATACACCTTCAGTGCATACGGATATTTATTGTCTTCACCTAAAAAATTTGTTCGTATTGAATTTTCTAACTATGGAAATAAAACATTGAAAAGCATAAAAAAAATCCTGATATTTCATATGAGAAAACTACATTATACTTTTCTTGTTATCATTATCACAAATAAAGGTTACTCTACTGTTACATGTTCATAACATATTATTTTTCCAACTTTAAAAAAAAAATACTACCTACAAAATATCACACAAAATTCACAGAAGAAAATTAAATAAAATAAGTATAAACCAGCAAAAAACAATCCTGAGGATTCCAACTTTCACACCTAATAAATACATCCCCTGTCAGAAACCTTTGGCAGAAAACAATCATTCGTATAGTTCAAACGTTTGCCACAAAACTATTCCCCGGAGGGGTACGAACGATGCAAATAATATAATTCCGGTAATCATCACACAGAGGAAGTAAATTTGACAAAAAACCACAGGGATGAAATTGTCAAAATATAATAATTAATTTTTTTGTTTTTTTTTGTTTTTGTTTTATATGATATTTTATATTTTTATTAATATTTAAAGATTAAAATACATACAACCTAAAAAAAAAAGTATAAAAGTTTTTATAAAAAACTTTGCATTATATACTCAAATTATATACTTTTGAAACAATTATAATAAAAATTTGTACTTCGATAAAAAATATTTATACTTGTGAAAAAATAATATTTACAAATATATTATTTTTAATAAAATAAAAATTTTATCATCGCAATTTTTTTATAAAAGTAATCCAACTAAATTTTTATAAAATTTTTTAAAATTTTTATATTTCATAAAAAATATTTAGTAGAAATTTTTATAAATAAAAATTTAAATACTTTATCGGAAATTTTTATAAAAGTATGTTGGTTATCTATCCAAGCGCATATGATATACATGATTTTTAAGTTGGAGCTTGATTACTTGCAGGCCGGCCCAAGGGTGTGACATAAAACAGCCACTTTAAAACCGACTATCTTATCCTTTTTAGTTTTCATTTCTAAATTAATGTATATCCTTTGACTTTTTTGCAAATATCTTTTTAACTGTTCAATTTGTGTTCAATCTCTTTTTATTCATTAGCATTTTCATTGTTTAAAACAAGCATGATTGTCCGCGCGTTGCTGCGGGACGTTAATTTTTTTTCATTGTTTTTTTTTTGCTTAACGTAAGGCGGTTTTTGACTCCATAAGAGCTGGATCTTCCGCGCGTTGCGGCGGGACTTATTTTTGTGCGATTTGATTACATAGCACGTGCGTTGCTGCGGGGCATAATTTTTCGCGAATCTGTTTCGAATGAATATTGAGTGGAAATGTATCAACGCGTTATTGGGCTCGTTTTGTTCGCGATCTTTTCGCAGGTGTTTTTTTATCTGAATGAATCGGTAGATATGCGTTATATATTTAGTAAATAAAGTTTATAATAAAAAAAGTCGTAAATATTTAAAAGTTGAGGGTACGTTTTATAATTTTTTTTTAGATATTCATATTAAAATTCAACGTTTTTTATAAAATTGTGCGTACGTCAGAAGCATTGCAATATTGGGCTCGTTTTGTCCGCAATCCGAAGACCTTTCTGAGGGTAATTTTTTATCTCAATGAATCGGTAGATATAAGTTATATATTTGATAAATCAAGTTTATTATACAAAAAAGTCGTAAATAGTTAAAAGTTCAGGGTTTGTTTTGTAACTTTTTTTATTTTTGTTTATTTTGGGCCGTAAAAATAATTTCTTTTTAATATGGGCCGGTGTTGGGTTGTTGGCCGTGGTTTTCAAGCCGTAAAAACGGCGTCGTATTCCACCTTAAATGTATAAGTAGAGGTACAAACCGGAACTGTTTTTTTTTAAAACCGGTCCAAAAAACCGGAACCGGTTTTTAAAAAAACCGGTTTTTATTTAACCGAACCGGTTAAAAATAACCGAACCGGTTAGACCGGTTTTCGGGTTTAATAAGCGACCGGTTTTTTACCGGTTCTAAACCCGGTTTTATCCGGTTTTTTAAAATAACCGGTTTTTTATTTTTTTATTTCAATTTTATTTTATTTTTTTTTAATTTTTTTTTATATCCGTTTAAAAAAAACCAGTTTTAACCGGTTAAAAAAACCGGTCAACACTAGCCGTTATATACGTTTTTAAAAAAAAACCCGGTTTATAGCCGTTTTTTTGTTTTTTTTTATTTTTTTGATGATTTTAAGCCATGGATTGGTAGTATAAATACATGTAATGAGTTGGGGTTGAAAACACATCAAAAACACTCACTAATCTCTCTTTAATCTCTCTAATTTCTCTAATCCCTCTATAATGGAAAACTCACAATCACAACAAGCTTCCACTAATCCCTCCGTTTCTACTAGCCATGTACGAAAAGTTTACACAAATGATGATGTTGTGCAAATTAGACCAACTACGAGAAAAGGAGATGTTTGGTCTAATTACGATTTGTGTGTTATGATTGATGGGGTGGAAAAGGCGCGTTGCAAGAAATGTTCGAAAATTTATAACCCCACGTCTAACACTACACTAAGGACTCATAAGAGCGGTTGTAGTGCGGTTAGCCAAAATGATACGTCACAAGGTACTATTGGTGCGGATGGTCAAGTTTTTATATTTGATAATGATGCGGTTCGACTTGATTTTACGAAGTTTGTCATTCAACAAGCGCTTCCATTCAACCACTTCGACAACGTCAAGCTTACGGAGATCATCAAAAGGAGGCTACAACCGCGGTATCAACATGTAAGTCGTACTACTCTTAGAAGTGATGCTTTTAAATTATGGGAAACGGCTAAAAAAGATATTATTGATGGTTTTCGTGATTATAAATATGGTGTTTCTATAACTACGGATACTTGGACCGCACCACATGGTACGGCAAATTCTTATTTAGCCGTTACGGCTCATTGGTTTAATCCCGAATCTTGGTTATTAATGAAACGGACAATTGCTTTTAAACTATTTGGTTATCTTCATACGAGATCTAATTTAAGAAAATTTTTACATGACACTTTAATTGAATATAATTTAGATAATAAAGTTTTTACGATTTCACTAGATAATGCATCCAATAATACTAGAGCTATGGAATTGTTAAAATTACGTATAAAACCCGTTTTAGATGGTGTTTTTTTTCATTCCCGTTGTGTTGCTCATGTTATAAATTTATCCGTGCAAGCGGCATTAAAAATATGTGATAGTTTAAAGATGAAATTTAGGGGTTTATTAGTAACTATATATAGTTCGAGTAACGAACGACAAATGAACTATAGACGTTTTCGTAAACAATGTGGTGAAGAACCCCTAGGACCTTGCTATGATAATAATACTAGGTGGAATTCTACTTGCATGATGTTTGAAAATATATTACGACAACGTGAGACTTTAAACGCTTTTAATGAAACACTTGTTAATAGAAATAAGTCCGTTTCGATAAGCGACCAAGATTGGGATTTACTAAATGATTTAACTATTTTTTTACAAGTTTTTAAAGTGGCAACAACTATATTATCGGGTGTTTATTACCCAACTAGCTCATTAGTTTTAAATCAAATTTATGCTATGACGGAAAAATTAGACGAATTAAAAACCTCACCTAGTCAAATGTTTAGAAGAATGGTTAAAGTTATAAAAAAGAAATTTGTAAAATATTTTGCTAATTTACCTTTGGTTTTTACTTGTTCCGCCGCACTTAATCCATGTTTAAATGTTGGAGGCGTAGAACTTTTAATAACAAGAATAATGAACAATTTAGACTTATCCTTTGGGTTAGACGCTGACAACCCCGACCCCAACTATATAAACTCCCAAATTTTTATATTTAACGATAACTTTAAAAAATTATTTGGAATTTATGCAACAAAATATGGTCAAATACAAAACCCAATTGTTGATCAAATGCGGGCCGGATCGTCCCGAATGGCAAGTGACATTAATATAAACCTTTATAATAGTTTATTTGAAGACGCTACAAAGCGTCAACGAACATCGGCCCCAACAAGCGAGTTGGGACAATATATGGCTACAAACTTTTTAATAACTTTAAGGCCCGAAGAGTTTACAAACTTTGACATTTTGGCTTGGTGGAAAGAAAGGGAAATCCAATTTCCAATTTTATCCGCTATGGCTCGTGACTTATTAACGGTCCAAGCTTCGACGGTAGCTTCCGAATCGGCCTTTTCTATTAGCGGTAGAATTATATCGGAAAGAAGGTCAAGACTAACCCCCGAATCCGTGGAAGTATGTGTATGTTTGAAAGATTATTTGGACGGAGTAGATAGGGTACAACATGAAACATCGTTGGAAGGTCCGATATTAGAAGACGTTGAAGAAACTATAGCAAGAGAAGAAGTTGATTTAGGGATATCACCTCCGAATACCGAATTAGATGAAGGTGAGTTTGAAGACTTAGATATTGAACACGTAGATGTAGAAGATTTTTTGGAAGATTTAATGGATTGAGTATAACGGGTGATGGCAATGCCGAAGCTCGACATACTTGAGTACACTAATATGTTTTCGGGTGATGGCCATGCCGAAGCTCGAAATGTATTAGTATTTATATATTTTTAGTTGTATAATTGTATTGTTTAAATAAAAGTTATGGTTGTATTTTTTTAGTATGTTTTCGGTGCAAATAAAAAGTTATGATTATATTTGTTTAGTATGTTTCCGGTGTATTGTTTAATTAAATGTTTGATAATTAACAAGTTTATTAAATAAATGTTCAAAGTTTTAAATTCCGAAAAAAACCTAACCGGTATAAAAACCGATTCCGAACATTTATAACCGAAAAAAACCGAACCGGTAAAAAACCGATAACGAAAATTTATAACCGAAAAAAACCGATTCCGAACATTTATAACAGAAAAAAACCGATTTCGGAAAAACCAAAAAAACCGAAACCGGTTATTAGAAAAACCGGTTATTTTAAAACCTGTTTTAACTGATTTTTTTGGTAGGGTCGGGTAAAAATAAACCTATATGGACTCTACACGTGGATTAAAAAAAGAGAAATGCTAGATCCACACTCATTTTACACATACAAATTCCACATCTATATGTGTCAAACAAATATAGGTAGTGTAAAAAAGAAAGAGAAAATTTAATAAGATGTGATTGGTCCAAGTTACATGCCACATGTGCATATGAAAGTTTTTATGTGAGTTGGGAGTGAATCTAGCATTGCTCTTAAAAAAATATATTAATCCAGGCGGAAAATCAGTAAGTCATATTACCTATATTGTCACAAATTAATCGGTTTCAATGACTATATATCTAATATTCAAAGTTGGTTATCTAGTTGTGTAAAATTTAGAAAGTACGTTGGTAATATATAGACTTAACCATAATGCTAACTCTAATGATAATGCTAATGTTAACGTTAATGTTAAGGGTTAAGTCTATAGAATAGAAACAAACTTACAAAACTTTTCCGAGTTAGTAAACAGACCTATTTTATTACCGATTTAGGTATTGAAACTTTTAAATTCGTAACAATTTGACAAATTTTGTTAGTTGATGACTTTTAATGGTGTAGGATATAATGGGGATTAGGGTGTGTAAGCTGAGGAGAGACGGAAAGGGCATTTGATGGCGCCTTTGGACCAGGTATAAGGTATGGTTTCTAAGGGATAAGTTTAATATGTTAAGTCTTTGATTATGATGTTAATCGATGACTACATGGGGCACAAATGGTTGCATTTAATATGCAGGTCGGGGCTACTTTAAAGAACCAAAAAAAATACCCATTGGCTATAAAGAACCAAAAGACAATGAGAAACATTACGGAAGAAGCAAATTTCAACTTACATTGTTTGCAAAGGTATACACTGTTATTGTTTACCTTTCTATATCGATCTCACTCGCAATTTATTTTTTTGTATACTTTTTCATTATACACTAAAATGATCATTGTGATTCGTGTTTTACAGTATGAAGTTGATGTGATATCATCGTTTGAATCCAAGTATGTTATTCTTCTTTTGTATCATTATAAATTGCACTTTTTATGCATCCGCTGAAGTACTCAACCAACGTACATTCTGATAGGAATCAATTGCTACGAGCAGTGGATTCAAGGCTCTCAGAATTGAAAGAACAATTAGCCGACACCCTCAACAAGGCAATTGACACAAGTTGCTCACCTAAGGATATCTCTAAGTTGGAAGAAGATATAAGGTATATTCCTATAAATCAGAGTTGACAAAGTGGGTGGGGGTGTTCACGGGTCAAAATGGAATGGGTTGAACAAGAACTCTTATTTCCCGAAATATATATTGTGCCAAATTTAATTCTAAAAACTTTAGTATATAATTACTACACAAATATTTAAAATAATATGGTTTAGGAGGTTTTATGGATATGTTTTACCCATTAGAGATAAAAATAACTCTTTTACATGTGTTACTCAACTGTTAAATTTTGTGATAAATTAATATAAGATCATGTTACGGTTTTCATATCATTTCCCCTTCCTACATACATTGCATTACTTATCACAAGATGGTGCAATCAAGATTTACCATTTCAGTTACCTATTTCAGGGAGTTAGTACAAAGTATCACTAATTAATGCTTTGTTCTTATTATCGTAAAGAATTTGGTTTGTGGATACTTTTAACTAAACAATTACGAGTATATATTTTCTGCAATCTTTACGCATAAATTAGTTCAAATATTTATGTTTGAATGATGTTACAGGCAGATGAAAAGATTGAAGACGTGGCTAAATTTTCGGGAAAATGTTGAGCAACTTACTGTGTTTCGTTGTATATAAAGGACCAGCTGCCGAAAGTAATAAAAATAAGTGGATAGCTGGGAACGCTAAGGTACACGAACCCGCTTCTCATTTAGTGATTTTCACGCATATTTACAGTTTTGTTTTTATATAGGAAGTATGGCAAAAAGATCAGACTTTGTCTCGGACACACCGTTCGAAAAAAACCCACTGCTATTACCCGCAGCAGCTCTCATGCAAATCACCCCGACACAAAGTACAACGACCGAACCAATAAATACGCCGCCAAAAACATTCCAACTACTCTCTGCACAACCCACAACGCCAGTTAACCCAGAACAGAATTAGCTAGAAAAGTACCTGAGATCCATACAGAACCAATTCAAACCTTAACACCAACACCTGACAGCCTAATTCTCTTAGCAAAAGAAGGGACCAACGATACCGATCAAATAAAAATAACAACCAGGAAACAATTATTCCAGGATGACCCGAACAATGCCAAGAATCAAGGCGACAAAAAAGCCAAACACGAAGGCTGATGAAGATCCAAACCCCGTGTTCAGAATCCTATGTAAAATATAAACCTTCATAGCAGTAGTAATGTTAGTGGTGACCAACACTAGGGTACTTTTGGTTGTAGTCTAGAGATGATTTGGGTTCCAAAGAGAAATTTGATTATTAGAAATCGTCGCGGCACATAATCCCAGATGACTCTTAATCATAGTTTGAAGATTTAATGTAACTGACCATGATTGAAAAACAAGATTGACTGATCAATAGACAAATGTGATACATTGTATATTATATTATTATGTTTTAAAGAAAAAGATGAGCATCAACAGACTTAAATATCATTTTATGTTAAGAAAATAGTTGTTGGATTCATTTTGTAAATATCACTATGATCTTTGTCTTACTTATGTTAAGTATCTGATTAATTACTTTATAGATACCAAAGTCATGGATGTGGCGCAGATGTGAGATGAAGCATCCGCTCTCGACTCGAGTGAATCCTGCAGCAGCTGCTACATATTCATCACCAACTTCTGCTGAAATCCCTTGATGATGTTTGCAATAACCTTGATCATCACTTTGCAAGCTACTTCATGTACATCTTAGTACACTATCAAATTCCAGAAAAGCGGTTTACCTCATTGTCACACATTGCTCTGGGTAGGCTCAAAATGACGTCACGAATATGTTGAAGTTACTGATTTATTCACCTAAAGGAAGAAATCTATTTGTGTAAACAAAAACCGTGATGATCACTTTACAGTTTTGTAAAGCAAAAGAACTAGGTTGCAACATGTTAGCCCCCGCCGCAACGCGCGGGTCATTTTCCGTCTCGTTTAATATTAATGTTTCAAGTATTTGAAGTGATATGTTCACATTTGAAGTTTTAAGTACTTGAATTGTTAAATTCATTT
>BQNB010084738.1:12001-28664 GCA_026074375.1 Tanacetum coccineum
TGATACCAGAGGAACCTGTCAGCTCTACAGGGACATTGTCTTCTCTATAACATCTCGCCAAAGATTTCAGCTTTGGTGATCAATTCTTGAATGACAAACTGTTTGAGGCCGATAATGAGAAGACAACAGCTGACACTGAGGCTGAATTAATGGTATCCGTCACTATTCAGTAAGACACTTCTATCACCCCACCGATGACATCCCCGGTGATCGATCTCGTGTCTAGACCTGACTCACCCAATGTTCATTGGCCACTACCAACCACCACAACCACTACTGCAGCACCAACAACAACAACAACTCTTCCATTACCACCTCAACCTCAACAAGGTTCATCAGATTCCATTCTCATTAAGCGTATGGACGAACTCGAACAACACATAGCTAACTTGGCGGAGGAAAATCAAGCCCTAGAGACAAGGTTAGGCAAGCAAGGGAACCGAATCCATAAGTTGGAGAGTGTGGATGTATCCAAACTGATCAGAGAGCTGACGGTGGAGTTCATTGATTCACAAGAGATTGACCGAAAGATTAATGAATCAGTCAAGGAGGTGGTTATCTCATCAGTAAAACATGCAATGAGAGCTCCTCTTCGTGCTCGCTTCAAGGATCTCCCTACGCCTGACATGAAGGAAATTCTGCTTCAACGCATGTTGGAGGAGAACTATGACAAGGGACATGCTGACCACCGAGTAGCATATGAAGCACTGCGGGACTCCATCCGTCGGGATGAAAGTGAGGACTTTAATGAAGATAAGGCTCAGGAGGAAACGAAGAAGAAAAGTAAGCAAGACTCTCCAAAGCCTCCCCCTGGGTCGCCACCTTCACCACCACCTCCTCCACCACCACCATCAGGCGCATCAGGAGCTTCTGGCACAACTGGAGCCTCTGACTCTGCTCAAGCTCCTCCTCCACCACCTCCGGCCTCATCCTCTCATCAGGAAGATCAGTCAACGGGCACTGCAGCCCCAAGTTCCTCAAAGACAGCTGCATACTCTGCGTGGACAACGACTGACACCCAGATTAAGCCTTCAATCACACTGATTCCTGACGATCTCTATATGGATGAGGAAGCCACTGTAGATGTACAAACACTCTCTAGTGATGATGAGGTCGGACGTGATCATATTCCTACAGTCAACCTGAGGCAGAGTTGGTGGAAACCTCTCACTGAAGACAGACCGGCCACTCCAGAACCTGCTTGGACTATTCGCTCATCTGATCTGTCTATGCCAACAAACAACTGGGCCTCTGCTTTGAAGTCGACATATGCACCTCCACAGGAGAACTCTCTACTTGCTCAAACCGGGGATATGGCGACCTTTATGGATTGGTACTGTAAACAACGAGGAATCTCTGAACTCACTCCCAAAGACCTGGAAGGCCCTGCATTCGAAATCGTCAAAGTGTTTCATCATGACGTGATTCATCTCCAATTCCAAATGGAAGAGTGCCACAAACTTCTCACCGATCAAGTGGATGATGCAATCCTCAGGTACAACGTCAGCAAGCCACTTCCACTGGGAGGTGAACCAGGCCATGTAACCATTCAACCGGACTTCTTCTTCAACAAAGACCTGGAGTATCTACGATACGGTCGCAAGGTTGGCAGACCGGCCTTGTCAATCTCGAAGATGAAGGCGGCATATTATCCTGATGTCGGCTTGGAGCAACTGGTGCCTGATCAGTTCTGGATTGAAGAGGAATGCAAGTATGACATTGCAGCTATGTATGGTATCTCTCATTGGTGGTTAAAGACAACGATTCTACATGTGACGTATTCTCATTCTGTAGGAGTAACAGCCGAGCAGTAGGTGTCATGATGCGTATCTTAATGTCGTCCAATCGAAGTTTTTAATGTAGGGGTACATCTACATGAAGAAAAATAGTCTTCGTCAGCAGATCTCAAGAATTCGTCATAGCTAGAAAAGGGATTTCAAATGATGTACCCCAGTTGGACTTTGACGATCTGTACTTATTAATCTTCATGGTCACTTGAACCACCTATCACCGAACACAAAAAGATTCTTTCTACGCTGTCAACCTATGGGACCAGAAACTTGGTAATTAGACCACCGTGTAGCAGGACATTTAAGTGGGAATTGGGTTACCAACACAGCTAAACTCACCACAAACCTCGATGGGAGCAACTGGATTTGAGTTCAAACATGACTCACATGTCATAGACTTTCCTTTCAGGGCTGTTACATTCAGAGACAGATAGGGGTTTCTGATGAATCCTGAGGTTCATGAAATAAACAAGTTCAGGATGGCACTACTGAACAGATTGATTAAGCTTTGGACTATCGAGTCAAGGAATTCCAATCAACAGACGAATCCGGGATGAACACCAGATTTTGGACGAAGACACAGATGTTGACAGGAGCAAGGCCTTCTGTTCGCTATCCAGAAAAGGCTAAAGACACGACGTATCTTTCGGAATCTGGAGACCTTTATGGGTGGACGGATCCGAGAAGGCGACTACCGGTTACTGAAGAGAACCGAATGAGGGGTAGTCTAATATATATACGATGTTGTAATCTGTACTTTATTGTGTAGTGACTAAAACTGTAACTTAGGCTTGTATATTATGTTTCACAATAGGAGTATTATAATCCTGATTCACAATTTCTCCCAAAATTTCTAAAATTAAATCAAATGAGAACCAAAATCTTCAAGGATTGAAATTTTTGCTCGGGGGAGGAAAATGTGGATTTATTATGAAAATCTGAATATAAAATGTTGATCTTTGAAACTCAAGTGTCAGGCCTCATATGTGTTAAAAACTTTTTTCGTAAATAATCGATGCACATATTAAGGGGGAGCGATTAAGGGTATATGATGGCGAAGTGAGCGTTAGTACCAAAGACAACCCCGTACTACTTTATCGGAGTTATAGGGATGGTATGGTTCGGTACATGTTCCCATGATCCCCGCCAGAGCTGGAGGGATCTTTCCAGGGACATCCACTTAGTTTAGTGTAGAAGTCCTTAGGTCATGATTACAAAAGTCAGTTATGTGAGTAGAGAAGGAATAGTGCGAGGCTGGATAGAGCTAGTACTTAGGATAAACTACCAAGGTTCTAGTATTGAGTTCGGTAAGCACTGAAGGGCGTTGAAGATATGAAATTAGAAATGTTTAAGATAAGGGTGAAAAGAAAGAAAAAAAAAAAAAAAAAAAAAAAAACAGCCTCTTAAACATTAGGCAAGAATCCGGGTCAATACATATGATGTCCGAATACAAGGTGTTGATTTCTGACATTGAAGGGACAAGTATCATGGACCAGTGATACGCTGCACAACCCTCCTTAGCACTCAAGATCATAACGCGATTCTTGTTTATTTCTCACGGAGATCAATAAAATTCTATCGTCTCACTCATTCGAGTTAGTCGATAGTGTAAGTGCAGTCCGCTCCCGCCTCCATCCACTAAAACCAAAAAAGGCACTATTGAGTCAGAGCCTTGAGTTTCATCCATAAGTCGCTCGCTAGGACACTTATCCATAATGGCTTGTTTCTCACACAATGTGCAACAAGTTAAATATTTTAAGAGTCTTTTCGCATTATCCTCGTGTATTGAGAAAACATCGAGTGATACCAAAAGAACTCACGATGAAGATGGAAATCCTTCTAGAGCCAACATCAAACAAGCTCTTGGTAGGTGTCATGTGAGATCCATTATGGATAAAACTTGTGACAAATGGAAAGCAACGATGGTGCGATTCTTGAGAATCAAACTTGTTCTCAGATTGTGAAGTGAGGATCGGTTTGTGAAAACTCTCGATAGTGACTCTCAAACCAAATGATTTCGAGCATATTGACTGTTTATATCTTTCAAAACAAATGTATTTCTGATAAAATTGATTTTGTGCAATAAAACTCTATCGATGTGTCACAAAAATACTTTCTCAAATGACACGTCGATTGATTTTAAATCAGTTTGTATCTTAATCGGACAAGATAGTAAACTAACCGATTCACTCTTATGTGATGTTGCTTTGAGACGTTCCGATAAAGAGATCAGGAAGTATTGAGAGTTTGATGGTTACACATCAGTATAGATCTGATTACTTATACTAGGAAATTTGTCAAGGAGATTCTTCTCTTAAGATGAATCTCATGGATCACAGGCTCGGTCTCACAGATCGGAGGTTAATCAAACCTGACTCGGGCGAAATGACAAAGCCATATTTGCCCACAGGCTTTATTACTAATGTTTTATTACTGGATAGGCTTAGATGGACGGTGGAGACACCGTTCCAGTAGAGTCAATTCACCACCCAATGCTTTCCAACTTATTGCTTCCAGTTAAAGACATATGACAACTGATTTGACATACAAACCTACACTTCAGCAACTTGGGAAGAAGTATCATGATCAAGAAAAGTTTGTGAGTGCATGAGGGTCCGTAAGGGCACAAAATCTCCTGAGCAATGTTACTTTACAAGGATGATCAAGAGATTAAAGATGAAAGATGATCTCAAAGAAAGCTCAAAGATCGCACAAGCCTAAGAGACAAGTCTCAAAGTTCACTACATAATGTACAAAGACATCAAAGATTGAAGAATCAAAGACTTCGAGCTACAGACAGAAGGTCAATGAAGTAGAATGCTAGAATTCAGAATGTATTTTCTGGGGTGACCTCCCTTAGGGGGAGATTGTTAGGATTATGAAAAAGACTCGGTCACCCCCGTGTATTTTTATTATAGCATAGCTCGTAGTTAGAAAGAATCACTTGTATATATATCCCCTTCCCACCCATGGGAAGGGGTTGGTTGTTCTTTTCATGCTAAAAATATACTTGCACTTTCTCTCTCTAGAAAGATAACTTTCTCTCACTAAGATTAATTAGCCAACCCATCATCTATTGCTTGTGTTATGATCTCTTGTATACTACAAAAAGGTTTATATAAAAATAAGAAAATAAGGGGGTAAATATGTATTTAATAATAATTAAAAAAAATAAAAATATATATAAAGGGGTGTTAATTGGCCGGTTATACAAAAAAGAAAAGAAAGGAAACAAAATTTGATTACAATTAGGATTCTAGATAATATAAATACAAAATCAATAAATCCCTAAATCATTTTTTCTCTCCCTTTTGGTTTTGTTTGGCCGATTCCCTCAAGAAAAGAAAAAAAATATTTTTTTATCAAGAACCAAGGTGGTGATTTAAGTGTAATCAAGTAAAGGTTTATGTTTGTTTTCAATTAAGTTTTTATTTAATCTTTTTATAATTAGTAACTTTAATTGATGGAATAATTAGGGTATAAAATTTTCTGATAATTAATGATAAAAAAATATTGGGATTCCGTGTTCGGGATTGATTCTAGAACATGGGAGTGTAAACGGTTTAGGTTAGATTCTCGATAAATTGAAGTTTAGGGTTGGCAGATTTTGGTCGTGTTGATTGAATGATATCTCAATGATAAAAGCGAGTTTTGGGTTGAATCTTATGCCTAAATTGAAGTTCAGAGAGTTTAGTTTCCAAACATTCTAGCCCCGAAATGTTTTAAGGTAAGGAAGTTAGTCAAATAATTTTTGCAAGAAAAGTTGTTAAAACAGTAAATTCGGGTCAGATTTGGGCCTGATTTCGGGGAGTAAAACCCCTATTTAAAAGTTGAATTCACGCATCGTAAGAGGATTAGAGGTTCAGTTTCCTCGACTGCTCACGATGATAGTGCTGAGGAGAGTAATAAGGCGTATATAGAGCCCTGCATTGATTCGGATGTTCAGGCAAATATCGATGCTGATACTGCGGCTGTTGAGGCTACAGCAGCTGGGGAGGAAGATGCTAGAGTTAAGGTTGATACTAGGATTGATAGAGAGGACGAGGTCAAAGAGGAGGCCGAGTCTAGTCATAGAGGTACTGTTAAGATAGAAGTTGATATTGTTATTGAGCCAGTAGTGTCAGAGGACACTCATGTGCCTACGGATGATGATGGTTCTAGAGAAGTTGTTTAGTTAGGATTGGATGAGATTGTAGAGGAGTTGCATGACCACTTAGAGGAGATCCCTGTTTGGAGGATTAGGGTTATTGAGGGTGTTTAAAGAGACCAGGTGCATTGTGAATGTTAAGTGGCTAGTCAGAAGAGTGTTGTTATGTCAGATAGGATTGGGGTGCTAGAGAGAGACAACATGAGGCTTAAGGCCATGTTATGTATTGAGAGAGAGCGGATTGACAGCCTACGATGTCACATGGCGTACACGTAGGAGGAGTTGAGACAGATGCATCAATTTCGCTACTATGACCGCATGGAGTTCAGGAGGCTAGAGACCTATGCCAGGAGACGTTTGATTGCCCTTAGACTAGTCCCGTTAGGATTTGTGTACCGATTAGTAGCATAGTGGCAAGTGCTTAGCAGTTGTATCATTAGAAAATTGTGCTACCTTTTGGAAGCAATGTGATTGACTATCTTATATGATATGAAATTCTAATTTCCTATTATCGTATTCTCCTAGCTTTTTGCGTATTGTATTATAATTACTTAATTTATTTTGGCATGACGTGAATTTGTACAACAATACCTACTGCTACACGTACC
The DNA here is from genome assembly GCA_026074375.1 of Tanacetum coccineum. Lineage (NCBI taxonomy): Eukaryota > Viridiplantae > Streptophyta > Magnoliopsida > Asterales > Asteraceae > Tanacetum > Tanacetum coccineum. The sequence continues at coordinate 18,547 of BQNB010084738.1, forward strand.
GGGATTGATTTAATTGATTCTATTTACCGTATGGTGATCCCACCCCACCCAAAAATCTCATCGTGTTTTAATATTTATGATGTACAACAATGCCTACTGCTACACGTACCGGGATGACCCTTGCTGCGATAGAAGAAATGATCGAACGACGTGTGGCAGAAGCTTTAGAAGCTTACCGAAATCACAAACCCACAAAAGAGAATAGAGACGGAAATGGAGATGATAATGGAAACGACAATGGGAACGGTAATGGAGATAGAGGCTGAAATGGTAATGAGAATAGACTAAGAGGAGGAAATGAGAATGGAAACCCTAATGCGAATGTTAAAGGTGTGGTGCCAATGGCACGTGAGTGCACATACCAAGATTTATTGAAATGTCAGCCACTCATCTTTAAAGGAAATGAGGGAGTGTTGAGGGTGACAAGATGGTTGGAGAAGATAGAGACGGTATTCCACATCAGCAACTATCCACCGAAGTATCAGGTGAAGTATGCCTCATGCACCCTGTAGAACGGTGCATTGACTTGGTGAAACTCTCATAAGAGAAAAGTTAGGACTCATGCTGCTTATGCCATGACGTGGAAGGCACTCATAAAGCTGATGACAGAGGTGTATTGTCATAGGAATGAGATTCAAAAAATGGAGACTAAGTTGTGAAACCTGACCGTGAGGAATAATGATCTGATTGTGTATACCCAAAGGTTCTAAAAACTGGTTTTGTTATGCACTAAGATGGTCCCCGAGGAGGAGGATCTGGTTGAGAAGTTCATAGGAGGTCTCCCCGATAACATTCAAGGGAATGTGATTGCTGCAGAGCCTATGAGACTCCAGGATGCTGTTCGTATTGCCAACAACTTGATGGACCAAAAGCTGAAGGGTTATGCTGTAAGGAATGCAGAGAATAAGAGGAGATTTGATAACAATTCAAGAGATAATCGTGTGAAGCAACCACCGTTTAAGAGACAAAATGGTAATGGACAGAATGTGGCCAGAGCATAAACTATTGGAAACAGTGAGAAAAGGGGATATGCTAGACCACGACCCTACTGCAACAAGTGCAAATTGCATCATGAGGGGCAGTGTACGGTGAAATGTGGCAACTGTAAGAGAGTTGGGCACATTACAATGGATTGTAGGGCCATAACTGTTACTACTAGTCAAGGATCCCTAGAGCCAAATCAGAAGGTTATTACCTGCTATTAGTTTGGAAGGCAAGGTCACTATAGGAGTGACTGCCCAAAGTTAAAAAAATAGAACCGTAGGAATAAGTCAGGAAAAAAGCCAAATGAAGCTAGAGGAAGAGCTACGCTCTAGGAAGAGGAGCTAACCCTGACTCTAACGTTGTCACGGGTACGTTTCTTCTCAATAACCATTATGCATATATGCTATTTGATTCAGGTGCTAATAGGAGTTTTGTGTTGACTACCTTTAGTGTTTTACTTGATATTGTCCCGTATAGCTTAGATGTAAGTTATGTCGTAGAACTAGCTGACGGAAGAATTGCAGAAATGAATACTTTGCTTAGAGGTTGCGCGTTAGGTTTATTAGGCCACCATTTCAATATAGATCTAATGCCCATAGAACTAGAAAGTTTTGACGTCATTATCGGCATGGATTGGTTGTCTAGATATCACGCCGTGATAATCTATGATGAGAAGGTCGTACGTATCCCCTATGGGAATGAAGTGCTGGAGATCCAAGGAGATGGATGTAGCAGTGTAGACAAGTCGAGATTGAGTATTATCTCGTGTACCAAGACCCAGAACTATATTTAGAAAGCATGCCAAGTGTTTCTGGCTCAAGTTATGGAGAATAAGTCTGAAGATAAGTCGGAAGAGAAGCGACTTGAGGATGTACCGACCATACAGGATTTTTCGAAAGTCTTTCCAAAAGATTTTCCTAGACTTTCGCTGATGCGACAAGTTGAATTTCAAATCGACTTGGTCCTGGGTGCTGCACCTGTAGCACGATCCCTGTACCAGTTAGCACCGTCAGAGATGCAGGAATTGTCTGTTCAACTAAAGGAGCTTTCTGACAAAGGATTTATAAGACCCAGTTCCTTACCTTGGGGAGCTCCGGTTTTGTTTTTCAAAAAGAAATATGTATCTTTTCAGATGTGTATCGACCATCGTGAGCTAAACAAGCTTACGGTAAAGAACCAATATCTACTTCTGAGAATCGACGAATTGTTTGAACAGTTGCAAGGGTCAAGTGCTACTCAAAGATTGACCTGAGGTCCGGTTATCACCAACTCAGAGTTTGTGAGGATGACATCCCAAAGATGGCATTTAGGACTCGCTATAGTTACTACGAGTTCCAAGTAATGCCTTTTGGATTGACCAATGCACCGGCGGTATTCATAGATGATGAATCGAGTGTGTAACCCGTATCTAGACAAATTCGTGATCGTTTTTGTTGATGACATTCTGATCTACTCTAAGAGAAAGGAAGATCATGAAGAGCACCTTAAGATAATATTATAAGTACTTAAGAAGGAGGAATTGTATGCCAAGTTTTCAAAGTGTGAGTTTTGGCTTCCGAAGGTGCAATTTCTTGGTCACGTGATTGATAGTGAAGGCATTCATGTTGATCCTGCTAAGATTGAGTCAATCAAGGATTGGGCATCACCCAAGACTCCAACCGAGATTCATTAATTTTTAGGTCTTGCTGGTTATTACTAATGATTCAATGAAGGTTTTTTGAAGATCGCCAATCCTATGACGAAGTTGACTCAGAAAAGCGTGAAGTTTGATTAGGGAGAAAAGGAGGAAATTGCTTTCCAGATGGTGAAACACAAGTAGCGTAGTGCATCGATTTTGGCTTTAATAGAGGATAGTGAGAACTTTCTGGTTTATTGCGATGCCTCGCACAAAGGATTAGGTGCCGTTTTGATGCAAAGGGAAAAGGTCATAGCCTACGCATCTCATCAACTCAAGATTCATGAGAAGAATTACACAACACATGATAGGAGCAATAGTGTTTGCCCTGAATACGTAGAGACACTATCTGTATGGCATAAAGTGCACCGTGTTCACTGATCACAAGAGCTTTTAGCATATTCTTAGTCAGAAAGAGTTGAACATGAGACAACATTGATGGTTAGAGCTGCTAAGTGATTATGAATGTGAGATACATTACCATCCGAGAAAGGCGAATGTGGCAGCAGATGCATTGAGCCGAAAGAAAAGGATCAAGTCACTACGAGTTCAGGCCTTAGTGATGACGACTGGATTGTACTTTTCCGTGCAAATTTTGAACGCGCATGCAAAGGCGAGAAAGGCAGAGAACTACAGATCTGAAGACTTATGCGGAATGATTAAGAAACTAGAACCTCATTTAGACGGAATGCTATGTTTGAAGAATAGGATTTGGATACCTTGTCTTGGTGACTTAAGGACGTTGATTATGCACGAGTCGCATAAATCAAAGTATTCCATCCACCCTCGATCGGATAAGATGTACCAAGATTTGAAGAAACTGTACTGGTGGCCCAACATGAAAGCCGATATTGCCACCTATGTCAGTAAGTGTTTAACGTGTACCAAGGTTAAGGCTGAATATCAGAACCTATCTGGTTTGCTGGTTCAACCTGAGATACCACGGTAGAAGTGGGAGAATATTATAATTGACTTTGTGACTAAGTTACCAAAGACGGTAATCGGTCAAGACACGATTTGGGTAATCGTCAACCGTCTCACCAAATATGCTCATTTCTTGCCAATGAAGGAAACATATTCTATAAAGAAACTGATGAGACAGTACTTGAAGGAAGTCATCTCAAGGCATGAAGTGCCAGTTTTGATCATCTCGGATCAAGACAGTAGGTTTACGTCTCATTTCTGGCAAACGCTTCAAGAAGCTTTAGGTACTCGATTAGATATGAGTACAACTTATCACCCGTAGACTGATGGTCAAAGCGAGAGGACCATCCAAACATTAGAGGATATGCTTCGTGCATGCGTGATTGATTTCGGAAAAGGATAGGATAGACACTTGCCTTTAGTTGAGTTTTTGTACAACAACAACTACCATACTAGTATTAAGGTTGTGTTGAATCCTAAATAATTACTTCACTTCATTAGATGAACAAGAAAATTAAGCTAGGAGATGAGAATTGTAGAGAGAGAAAGTAGAAAGAGAAAGTAAGAGAGTAGGAAGTTTACTTGCAGAATGAAAATTACAAATGACCAACCCCCTCACTTTCCTTGAGGAGGTGTATATGTATCAAAACTAAAAGGCTTTCATGCCTTTAGTAATTTTACGGGCCAGGCTCGAGATTACTTGGGCTTTCGCCCGATACACGTGACCGGTTAGATTACATTTAAGAGCCCGTTTACCCATCTAGCCTATTACAACGTATATTAATTAATGACCGAGACCTAATATAATTAATGAATGAACTTTCATTGTTCGACTTAATATTTTGAGGCTAACAATCTCCCCCGAAGTGAGTTCATTGTAACACTCCATCGTGAGATCAATGAGATTGCTTTTGTCGTTAAGCTCTTATGGTCTTTGTCTTTGTCGACGTTGTAGGCTTGTTCCTTCATGCTTTGTAATCTTTAATCTTTAGCCTTTTTCATTGTCTTTTGACTTTGTCTTTTCGTCCGAGATCTTTAAATCTTTATCCTTCCATCTTGATCGTCTTTGCCACCTTGCGATCTTGTGTCTTGACCAACATGCTCATACTTTGCATCATCTTGAAAGTTTGCTAACAATCTCCCTTGATAGACTTGATATCTTTGAAGGAAGATCTTGTATATCAGAGTTTGTGCGGAAGTCTTTGTCTTTAATTCTTGAGCTTTCATGATTCTTAAATCTTGATGCTTATAGTATGTCTTTGTAGTTTGAGCATGAGCATGTGGTAATGAATCCGACTTCAGCTGGAATAAGGCATCACCATCTCCATCTTTATGTATCCTAAAATAAAACAGTTAGCAATAAAGCGTGTGGACGAATATGGCTTTGTCATTCGTCCGGATTTGGTTAGATTAACCTTCGGTTTCGTAGGACCGTTTTACAGTATAAATATTGTACCTGTGATCAGGTAGATTCAAAGAATCTCCTTGACAGGGTTTCCAGCTCAAAGCGTAGGATCTTCTAACACAGATGTATTAGATTTACCATGCTTGCTAGTTCTCATTACCGGAACGTCTCAAAGCAGACAACACGGTAAGAGTGAATCAGATAGTTACTATCTTTCTGATTAAGCCGTCAATTCATTTCCTGGAACAAGTTTGATTCACATTGAATCGCACCATCGTTTCTTTCCAGTTGACACAAGTTTGATTCATATAGAATCTCGCAAGTCACCTACCAAGAGCTTGTTTGATGCTGGCTCAAGCAGGATTTCCATCTTCATTGTGAGTACATAAGTATCACTCGGATGTTCTGGCACAATCACAAGGATAATGCGTAGGACTCTTGTTAACAGCTTGTGAACTTTGGTGTTCATACAAGTGTTGAGAAATGGAATGTGTCGCTAATGAGATTTATTTATTAATCTCTTGGCTCTAGACTCAATTAGTGCATTTTGGTTTTAGTAATCGGAGGTGGAGCAAACTGAAAACTATTCAATATCAAATCTCTTATGAGTGAAGAAAGTCAATAGAGCCATGTGTATCTCCGTGACAATAAGAACAAGTTTTGTTGAGAGAAACCCGAATGGCTGGAAGGGTTGTACATTGCATCATGGGTTCAATGATGTCCGTCTTTATGATCAAGCAATCAATCATTGTGATTTTGACAGCATATGGTATTGTCCGGTTTGCTAAGTTGTGTGGAGGGCTTCTTTCTTTAGACCCTTTATCCATACATTTCTTTTTAATTCTTCAACCCCTTCAATGCTTACCAAGACGTCATTACTAACACCTTGTTGTGATTGTTCCAGTGTTAGCTCAATCTTAGTTGGCATTCTTCCCTTATACACATTCATCTCCAATCATACCTAAGGACTGCTATTTCTAACTATGGAGTGTCCTTGGGTAGATCCCTCCGGTTCTGGTTGGATCATAGGACAAATACCTAACCTTACCACCTTATGACTTCCGAATCGTCATGAAATAAGATGTTGTAGGGTATGAGATCGTAACCATAAAACCTTTTTCGAAGAGTATCAAGCACTTTGAGTCGATAAGATCACTTATTATTTTCAAGATCACATTTTAAATACATTTCTCCCCTTATTTTAAATACTAATTCACTTAGTTTTTGAAATACTTTGTGATTTAAAATTTGTCATGAAAATTCTGTGGGGAAAACTTTTACTTAGCATGAAGTATATGGAACATTACCTGTTCTCCCTTGGATTTTACATATGTTTGACACCATAAAGCAATGATACGAAGTCGTAAAATAATATAAAATGAGGGTTTAGCATGTTGAGCAACATATTTTGAAAGATTATGAAATTGTCAAAAAGAATTCTTAAAAATAAAATATATTATGCTCAACCACCTAATCATCTTATAACAATCAATCTATTTAATAGTCATTATTATTCCGTAGATGTTATTAAGACCTTTTATAATGTGTTTGAATACATAAGAATTATCATGTTATGATGTATCCAACAATCATTAAAACTTTGTTTTTCAGAAAAACTCCCGTCCAAACTTTGACTCTTTTTAAAAAATGACACCAAAAGTAGAATATTGTCTTGTAAAACAATATGGGGATGAGTGTTGAACACACAATTTTGATAGATTTGAATGTCATTGAGAAAGTCTTAAAAAAATTGTGTTTAACTTTTTGAAAACCAAATGTTTTAGAAGGACTTCTCTTCTACGTAAGTGATAAGCGCACTTATGGTACACTCTCCTTTGTCTGTTCGGGTCCGGTTGCAATCTGAGAGTGTTTACAAGTCATCTTGAAAAATTAGATTGACATGTTTTGAAAAAATTGAACACTCCTGTTCGGACTTCATTTACACGCTGGTCGATATTATCAACATTTCTAGGTACGTAAACTGTTATCGATTCAAAGAGACATTGTCGAGAAGTATTTTTTGAAAACATTTTCTGATTTTTTGATTTGTATTGTCTTTGAAATTTTATATTTTTGTATTTTTCTTTTTTCAAAAATTTATGTTACAATGGTGATGTTTTGATGAAAGTATCAAGCAGATTCGTTTGTCAGGACCTCCAGTTTCTGCTGGAGTCATAACATATCATACCAATTAGCCTGACAAGATACTGAAACCTATCTTCGAATAGGGCTTTAGTAAACATATCAGCCAATTGGTATTCAGTTCTGACAAAGTACAATTCAATTAAACAGTTTTCAACCTGTTACTTGATGAAATGATACCGAGTATGGATGTGCTTGGTATAGGAGTGCTCCACAGGGTTACATTAGATTGCTATGGCTGACTGAGAGTCGCAATACAATAGTATTTTGTTGTAGTTAAAGCCATAATTTTAAGCTGTGTCCTCATTGGTATGTGCTTAATTACACATACCTTGTACCTTTAAAAACGAGCTAAAATAACCAGAAACGGACTTAAAATGCCAAATATACGCTTGTTTTGCTAATTGTATTGTGCAGGAACGAATATTTAAGAAAATGATGAAAAACAAAGCCAAAACGACAAAACCGGACTCGGAATGGAAAAGACTGTGAAAGACAAAGCCAAATCGAAGCCGAAAAGTCAATCAAGTCAAAAAGTCAATAGACAAGTCAACTGGTCAAAGTCAAGTACCCAAGTCACCCCCGAAAATCCAAAAGTCAACATGTGAAGAAATATAAGTTTGAGGGTTAAAATTGCAAAACCTAAACTTTTAGTTAATGAGGAAAAGAGAAAAGAAAAAGAGGAGGATGAAACTGTCAATTAGGGGAAAGTTGAACTCCAAGGGCCCAAACTGCCAAGTCCTAAGACTTATAAGTCCCAAGGACGTGTGATGCAAAGGTTTAATATAACTTTTGGGGACTTGTTTTGCACAAGTCCAACTATAACACACAAGGCACGTGGGTGCAATATACACTAAACACTTTGGAAGGGACCAATAGTGCCATACCCGCAACCTTTGCCGAACTCAAACAGTTTTTCCCGCCCTTGTTTTCCCCCCAACACAACTCACGGGTGTGTAACCCCGTTTTTACCCTGTAGTCTACCACCACCACCATGGGTAATCACCTCCCCCCTCCTCCACTAACTTTCCCACCAAAAGAGAAGCATTGCCATGTTGGCAATCTCACTTTTCCCCACAACCTTTGCCGAACCAATGGCTAAGATGATTTTAAAAGAAGCACAAGGACTATGGATGGCTTGGATTTACTCATTGAAGTCTCTCACAAAAGAAACACAAGAAGAAGAAGCTGAAGACATAGCTTATAGTATAAATAGGGTCTTAGTGATAGCTAAAAAAGTGTGTAGCTTATTTCTTAGTTAATTACTTTTTAATTCAGTCAAATTTATGTTTGTTTTAGCTTATTTACAGCTTATTTCAAGCCCTTTGTACTCCTTTTAATCATTAATGAAGTGTTGAAATTTTTGAGAATTTATACCCGTTTTTAAGTCTCCATTGTTAAACGGCTTAAATCACTTTTGTATATGTTAAACAAGCTCCTATAAGCTCTTATAGAAGCCTGATTAAGCTTATAAAACTTGAACTCTCATAGTTTATAGTTTTATAAGTTTTTGTTTAAAAAAATCAAAAATAAGCCATTTGGAAGATAAGCTAAATTGGGAAGAGCTTATTGGCTTATTCACTGGCTTATTTATAAGCCAGAGCTTGTAGCTGAAAGCCCTTGAGGGTTCCAAAGGTCCTTGTAAAAGCTTGGACAAAGGTAATTCCATTTTTCTCTTTTAAAGTCTCAATTTTTAGATTTTTTTAGCTTATTATGTTTTAGCTAATTAGAATGCTTATTTCCTGCTTATTATTGTTAATCTAGGTTGTTTAATGCTTATTTGTCTACTCTCTTCAAGAATTATGAGTTAAAACAGGTTTTTAAAAGTTTTTAAACCATTTTTAGAAGTTAAGGGGGTGTTTGGCATAAGCCTTAAAACGGGTCAAAATGCTCTTTGGTATGGGTTATGGTCACTTGTCTAGTTTTAGCTTAAGTTGTTAAGCTCATTTAAGCTGTTTTTAAAAGTTTTTTAGTTGGAAAACTGTTTTTCAAAGGTTTATAAACCCTCTTTGAAACTGTTAGATTTTTAAAAACACCACAAGTGCTTATTTAGTTAAGCACTTGTGATTTTGAGTTAAGGGTTCAAAAAGTGTGTATTTTGTGTGTGTAAAAAAGGCTGTCAAAACCTTTTGGCCATTTGACTTGTTAAGTCAAAACATCCCAAGTGTTTTTAGTGTCACAGTTTTAAAAAATCCAACACCCTTTTTCACCTACAAATTTCAGCAAGTTAAAATAGTTTTTAAAAGCTAAAAATTGGTGCACAAGTCCCTTTCATAGGACACTCAATCTGTTTTAGCTTATTTGTTTGTTTAGAGCTTATTTGACAGCTTTTAAAAAGCTGTCAAATAAGCCCTTGAGATTAGCCTTAAAGCTCCCCTGGTGCAAAGGGGAGACTTTAAGCTCTCATTGCTTAGCTTTTAAGCCCCCTTAAGCCCAATCTCTTGGCTTATTTTAAGAGCTTATAAGCTCTTGTATAAGCCTTCTAAGTTTCAGAGCTTAGTGAGCTTATTTGTTGGCTTATTTTTAAGCCCAAACTTGGCTTTTGACTGTTTTTGCATGACTTAGATGTAGGTATTGCTTATTTTCCTTTTCTGGCTTATTGAGCTTTTCTCATAAGCTCATTATTGCTCCTCATAGCTTTTTAGGTTAAATTAGTTAGATTTTTTTTGCTTATTCCCTTTTTGCTAGCTTATTTAAGTACCAAGCTTAGCTTTTTAGCCCTTTAAGCTTTGTTTAGCTTTCCTGTCATCATAAGCTGTTACAGCTTATTTAGCCTTAAGCTTTAAGCCTTTTTAAGCTTATCTAGGTTAGTTTAGACTCCTTTTAGCTTATTTAGTCCTTAGTCCTAGCTTAAAACGACCACAAGTCCAAAATGACTTAAGCCATTTAGCTTTTAAGCCATTTTAAGCATTTCTGTCACTTTTAAGCTTATTTTTAAGCTTATTAAGGGCGTTTCATAAAAAGTTGTAGTTGACAAAGTTGTTAAGC
>BQNB010084739.1:0-28663 GCA_026074375.1 Tanacetum coccineum
GCTAAGTTTTAAACTAACCTCATATTGGCGTGACCTAACCTCCTATGCCAAAGCATTGAGTTATCCACCACGGATGCAACACAAATTTGTTGTTTGGAGTTATCTCCTAATTTGAAAGTATATACATCATTTCTTCTATGTCCTTTAGCTAACATTTTACCATTTTTACTAATAGTACAATCTACTTTAGTAAAGCTAACTACGCAATCATCATTACATAATTGACCTACAATAATCAAGTTAAAAGCTAGACCACTAACGTGCTCAACATTGGTAATTGTGATGGAGTCATGAGTAATATTATCTCCACTAACGACATTACCCTTTAGGTTGCTCCCAAATACGACATGTCCACCATCATACGCCTTGTACGAAGTAAACAATCTTCTATTCCCGGTCATGTACTTAGTGCAACCACTATCCACAATCCAATCGTCTGGTAGTAGATAGCATTTAAGACACACATATAAGTAAATATGAATTCAAGGTTGTGGTACCCATTATTTTATGGGTCCACTGCGGTTAGTAAATATGGTGCCCAAGTTAACCATTCTTGGGTCTTGTAGTAAAGCACATAGTTTATGTAGGTCGTACCTTGAGAACGTGGACCAAGGATTGTTTTAAAAATCATGGGAGTTTTGAAAGTTAGGTCCAACACTCCAAGGTGTTTTTAGCCTTTAATTTAGGTAGTAGTTTTCTCTCCTTTGGTAGGTGCTAGGTTGATGATATGAAGACCTTTGGTTTTTGTAAAAGTTTCTTCTTTCTGAAGAATGATTGTTTGAAAAGAAGGTCTTTGGTGATATGAGTTTGAAGGTCTCATATTTGGTATGGGTAGGAGATGTCTAGGGTTAACTCGAGGTTGTGTGTATCTAAGTCCATTATGTAAACTCGAGTGATGTATTGTTTCCACTCTTGCAATGGGTGCTTGGGAACCTCGAGTGCTTGCAAAGTGAGTTTGAGGTACTATGGGTTTAACAAAGGTTTTTGAGGAATTTTGATTTTGACTTTCTTTTACAAACACTATTGGTTTGTTTGGACTTACAGAAGTGGTTTTATCATATTTAGAAAATCCAAGACCTTCCTTATCTTGGGATGATTTTTGACGACTTAGCATGTCGTCCAAAGCAATGCTACTTTATTTGAATTTTGAAAAACTCAATGCTTTGTCTTGAAGCTTGGAAACATTTCTCTTTAAAGAGTCAACCTCTTGTGTGAGTTCAACACACTTTTGACAAGGTTCAACCACCTCCTTATCATTAAAAATTTTCTTTACTTCAATTTCAAGATCATTTATTTTACTTGAAAGTTTTGACTTCTTATCTTCGAGAACACGTTTTTCTTTTAAAATTTTTTCAAAAGTTTTAGTAAAATCTTTGTTAAACTTTAGGAGTTCCTCATTATCCTTTTACAAATTAATAATATTTAAATTAATATTAGAACTAGATGGTTTGGATACTACCTGTTGTGAGTCGATCGCCATGAGACATGTTGCATCGTTTTGATGTTTGTCGTTGTCTTCACTATCGCTCCATGCTCCTCCAATAAAAGCCTTGTTCTCCTTCGGCTCTTTATACTCACTAGCAAAGTGGCCTTCTATCCCGCAATTATAGCAAGCTCCTTTTTGCTTTGAGCTTTCACCACCTTTGTTCTCAAAGCTATCACCACAACCTTTACCAAATCGATTATCGCCATTACCAAATCGATTTCCATGTACGAATCGATTACCCTTATGGAAGAACTTGCAGAAGTTCCCAGCCAACAAATTAAATGCCTCTACTTCTTCTTCATAAATGTCTTCGTCACTTCCTCCTTGACTATCGCTATCATCACTAGTTTGTTCCCTAGTGACTTTAGCTTTAAGAGCTAATGATTTCACCTTTCCTTTGGTGGTCTTAGATCCTATGCCATCATTATCTAAGACCATTTCATAAACCTTGAGATTTCTGATTAGGTCATTAAGAGGAAGTGTAGCCAAATCTTTGGCTTCTTCAATGGCCGTCACCTTGGCTCTCCATCTTAATGGAAGAGCACGAAGAAACTTTCTAACATGATTCTTGCTAGAATAGTCAGGATCTAATGATTTGAGACTAGTCACAATAGAGTTGAATCAAGTAAACCTGCTATCAATAGTTTCTTCATTAGAGATTGAAAACTTCTCATATTCTTGAGTGAGAAGATCAATCTTGCAATTCTTGACTTGAGAATTTTCTTGGTGAGTGATGATTAGTGTATGCCAAACCTCCTTGGCGGTTTTACATATGAAAACTCTTTCATACTCTTTACGGGGTAGAGCATTGTAAAGAGTCATCTTGGCTTCGTTGTTCTTGCCAAGTTTCTTCTTTTAATCATCTTCAAGAAGTTCATACGATATTTCCTTCATTAGCTTTCTTTTTGAGTCTTCAACTTTATAGTAGAAATCGCCGTTTTGGATGACTTGCCATAAGTCAATATCTTTGGACTTTACGTAAGTCTCAAAGCGGGCTTTCCAAAATTAAAACCCATTTGGTTCTAGAAAAGGTGATCTTTTCATATAACACCCCTCGATATAGTTCTCTTGAACCATGGATCTTCACTTAACTTTTTCAAAAATCGGAGTTAGGATTTTGTATTTTTGAAAAAGAAGTTTTCAACTTAAAACGACTTCTCGGGAAGGTTTTAACGCTTGAAAACTTGTGTAAGCTGCTCTGATACCAATTGTAGAACCGTAGGGGGTGAATATGGGTTTCTTGACTTCTTTAAATTTATATAACTTCAAGTCTCGAAAGAGCCGAGTGGTGTACTAATCTACTTTCTAATGAGAACAATAAGTAGATAAAGAGAAGAAGAGACACCATGATATATACTGGTTCAGGAAGGGGGGTTTAGTCCTTTCGTATGTCCAGAATCTACGACTCCGATACTACACTAGCATAATCCTTATGGTGAACTACAAACCGTATTACAATTTAACTCCACCGACTTTCAACAAAAACCGATACTCACAAAGAAGAGTTACTACCTACGGTTTACCACCCTCGTAATTCACCCCTAAGAACCTGTGATTCGACTTATCCTATCAACTCTAAAAGCCTTCCCCTTGGAGGCTTTCCAAAACCCCAACTAGATCCTCAATGATCTAGGCTTGATCCCATGGATACAAGACTTCTCTTACAACTCGATTAAATAAAATATAGATGGATGAACCAAGTCCTAACCTAACCTAGAGACTCAATTCTAAAAAAAGGGTATGAGAAAGAAGACCCTTAACAAAACACACAAGTATAGATTAGGTACTTGTGTGGCTCTCTAGCGGAGATGTGTGTTCTTTAATAGATGATAGAAGAGAAGATTAAGAACACAAAGGTGTTATACTTAGGGACTTAGAGGAGAGAAAAGAGAGGAAAGAATATTTTCAAGAGGTGAGGAATACAAAGGCTAAGGGTGGGTATTTATAGGCCAAAGTCCCCAAGTATTGTAAAAACAATTCGCACTTGGCGCGCTGCCCACGCGTCAGCGCGTGGCCAGCGTGCCAGAATCCTAAGATTGTTTTCTTCGAGACTTTGGCATTTTAAATGCCCATACTTGTTAAACCCCCAATTGTACTTCACACTATAACCTTTAAATTATTTTTATACTCAAGGTCAACGATCTCAAATAGCTATTTGATAAAACATTTATGAAGTGGTAAAAGCATTTTGCTTATCCGATATTGTAAACAGAGAGAAGGATTATCAGAAAGGGGTATTTTGGGTATCTCTCAAAGTCTAACTAGCTTAGTTGGGATCCAACTAAATATTTGAAATAGCTTGTTAGAGTACAAGAGAATATTCTTTACTTTAAGAGAAAGGGGGAAGATTTGAAATTTAAAATTTAAAATCTTTAAGCACATGTTGGATAAGAAGGAATGGGTTGTATATGAGTTGTCATGATGTGACATAAGGGAGCCTCTTGATCTTAGTTTGAAGTGCAGGGTGAGGATGTAAAGAAGAGAGGTAAGTAGGATAGGTGATATGGCAAGATCAAGGATGATAAAAGAGTTGTGTTAGTTGTGTGAGTGAGAAGTGAATGTCTTTTCTTGAGTTGAAAAAGGCATGGGTGAGGATTGTAAAGAAGAGAATTAAAACCTAAAAAATCTCAACAAAAGTGTAAAATGACCAAAATCCCCTGAATGAAGGGGACAAAATTTCATAAAAGCTTAAATAAAATTCATTTAAATGTTAGAAATTATATAAATGCAACATGTGACAATTATGAAATTTTTGTAAGATTAAAATACCTTATGTTATGTAAGAAAAAAAAATTAATAATTGTATATATAAACTTTAGCCGAAATATGTATTTAATTAATTATGCATTACAATTAAATATAAAATAAAATAGGATAAATACAAAATAATTATGCAAATGATAAAATCTGATTTAATCCTATTTGAAAGCCCAAAATTCGGCCTAATATCCCATTATAACTCTTTTATGATTTTATTTGTTAAATCCTAAAATGAAAAACAACCAAAAACCCTAAAATCAAAATGGCGGCACAAAATATTTTTCCAGGGCAAGCACGATTTTTCTAGGGTGTTTAGAAGGTCAAGGATTGTGGGAAAAATAGTGGGAAGGTTGTTTAAAGCTTGGTTCGATCGTGGTATTGTTTTGGGTTCGAATTAAGCAACCGAATAGCATAAATTCATAAAATCACTAAGGATCATCAAAGGTATTTTTGTAACTCATTTTTCATCATATTAATTCGTTCTATGCATGAGAAAAATTATCATGCATGTTATTTTGATTTTATAAATTAAAACATGTTCGAAACCCTAATTTTTAGCTAATTATGAAATCGGCATTAATAAGACTTGTAAAATTGATTTTATATTTTTATAAGGTTTTTTATATCATATATGACTCAGATCAATTGTTGGAAAAATTTATAAAAGATTCGAAATATTTATTTGGGGTTTTTCTTTGTTTACCGATTTCGAATAAAAGGGAAAAGGAAAGAAATAAATTAGGGTTAGGGTTTTGATAATTTTTCCAGGTGCATTTAATGCCAATTATTGGGAAATAATTGTGTTTGTGGTTTGGAAAAATCAAATTAGGGTTTTGTGGATTTAATTGATTTGCCGAATTGATATTTAAAGTATAAGGACTTGTTTTGTAATTTCTGAAACTATGGGGTCTGTTTTAGACATGTTATTATATTTAATATATTCTGTATAAAATAAGTTGGGGGGTATAAAATGTCATATTGATATTATTTTGGATTAAAATGGTTAATTACATATAATAAGTAATTAGAAATTAATTAATTAAAATAGAGGGACTGAAATTGTAAATTCTGAAAAGTATAAGGTTTGGTTAGTATTTAATGTATAAAGTATGATTTTGTCATATTTGAATCTATAAGGGCTTGTTTTGTAATTATGGATAATTAAAGATAATGTTTAATTAATTAATAAACCAAAAGGACTAAATATGTAAATTATGTAAAATTAAGGGTTTGACTTGTAAATACAGAAAATGGAAGGTATAATCTGAATAAAATGTGAAACTTTGATATTTACTACCACTTTTAACCTTGAAAATTGTTGATATTTGTATACTTAAACTCTAAAATATGGAAAGTGTCATATTTAACCTAAACTTGTAAGGTTGGCATATTAAGTCCTTAAGCTTTTCAAAATATTTAATAGATCTCATATGATGATTATTACTAATTTTGGAAAGTCTTAATTTTGGATACTTATAAAAATGGAAAGTTACTAAGAATGGAAGATACTAACTTAAATGAATGGTTTGTTATTGAATTCTTCATTTCTTTTGGTTCGGTCAGAGGGTGTGATTTGATATTCCTGCTGGTGTTTTCTTTGATTATTGCCTTGTTCGGATCAGGTTAAGATTACTCTGACCTTATCGTTAAGTTTCTTTTTTTATTTTTTCATGAAATTTCTTCTCTTTTGATTTACTTATGTGATTTGCTACATTTGCTTGAGCCTTTTATCTTGGTTCTCTTATATGATCCGTTATATTGTTCTATTTGACCCTGCTATGCTGCTTTTGATATTGAACCTTTTGGCATTGGAACCTTTGCTATGATCCCTTTGAAATGAACTTTGATTGACTTTGCTTTGAACCTTCAGTTGAGTCCGAGCCACTTTTTGTTTCCTAGCCATGAAGGATTAACATGGCGTGTCATTGATGCAACCTTTGGCTATCGACTCATGTGTGGGTGAGTGATTTCTCACACCGTCCCCATTTGATATTATATGGCTTTATCAAGATTATTATTTGTTTACAAGGGGCGTATGGAATTGCATACTTGATTTTTTTGTATTCGATGGATTATGACATTATGGTTTTTTGGATATTTCGGTGACTGATGTTTGGGTGCATTCCTCGTACTTCACAAAATTTTTGGGAAGCTCATGACTCCATGGTTACTACGATTGTTAATTGGCTTGGTAATTGGACTTGATTCGCTTTTCTGGATTCATCTTACCCATTACACTATGAATTGATTCTGATTTGTTACCTTATATTTGTATTCTTTGATCATGTCTTATGATATCCTTTGTACCTTGTAGGTATCCTTTTGTTTTCCGTTATTTTTTGCGGTTCGATTATAATATATATGTCACTAGGCTTTGTAAGCTCTGCCGCACTTTTCTTTTCCTACGGCAGGTATCTAAGCTAGGTGTTGGGGGTGCTTTCGGGATATGGTGCTGAGTGTGGATTACCCTAGACGATCTTAGTTTTGATATATGATTTGTGCTTTTCGAGACATTCGTTTATTTCAGTTTTAGCGTTTGGATATGTCCGTCCTTGAGAGCTTATTGTACCTTAAGTCATGTTGATTATTTCTTTGTTATTTATTAAGCTTCCCGCATGTTTATGATTGTGTTATGATTATGTATGCTTTTGATGTCACACCATATTTGTAATACTTCTACCCTTTTGGGTGGGGCCGTTCACTTATCGTCACACATGAATTCTTCTAAACGGCATGACTAAGAGGTTTGTCAGCGTAACATTCTTCAGATTGACACACATGGAAAGTATGGTTGAAAACTCTGGTTCATCTCTTGAGGAAAGGTTACAGCCTGTTGATCAACTTATCCTACTTTTTCTAACACCTTGAAAGTCCGACATATCTTCCGGATTCAGCTTGCCCGGCTTACGAATCGTAAAACCCTTTCACGGTGAGACCTTGAGCATAACCCTTATCCCAACTCGAACTCCATTCGGGCTTTCGCTTCCAATCAGCGTAGCTCTTTTGTCGATCCTGAGCAGCTTGCATCCTTTGCTTGATCAGGACGATCTTTTCCGTTGTTTCTTGGATTAATTTTGGACCAGTCAGTTGAGCTTTCCCAACCTCCGGCCCAGCCACCGGTGATCGACATTTTTGACCATACAGTGCCTCATAAGGTGCGGCCTTTATGCTAGCATGATAACTGTTGTTGTATGAAAACTCAGCCAATGGCAAATGTTTAACCCAATCCTTGCCAAAATCGATCACGCAAGCATGTAGCATATCCTCGAGAGTTTGAATAGTCCTCTCGCTCTGGCCGTCAGTTTCTGGATGATACGCAGTGCTCATGCTAATATCTGTACCTAAAGCTTTCTGAAATGATCTCTAGAAATTTGAAGTGAATCTCCCTTCATGATACAGATATTGAAGAAGTTATCCGTGTCTTTGCCACTTATCTGTTCAGTCAACAGCTTGCCAATTTGTCTAACAGATCCATTCTCCACTTATTGGCAAGAAGTGGGAGTATTTGTAGTCGATCCACAAATCACCCAGATGTGGTCAAAGCTTGTGACGACTTAGGAAGTTTGGTGATAAAATCCATCGTGATATTATCTCACTTCCACTCGGGTATTGTTGGTTGTACTAACAGCCCTGATGGCCTTTGGTGTTCGGCCTTGACCCTCGCACACGTTAAGCATTACTAAATACCTTTTGCGTGCGTCAGCCTTATGTTTGCCACCTTAAATATAATTTCTTCAATCTTGGTATTCTTTTCAGAACCGGAGATGGATAGAAATTCGGACTTGTGGGATTCGTGCATAATCCACGGTTCTTAAGTCTCCATAGCAAGGTAAACCAACTCCTGCCGTGTAAAACATAGTGTTCATCGGCACGTGGTTCTATTCTTTCCTTGGGGATATCCCTTCTGATTATACGCCTACGTCTTATTACAAGTTTCCTCTGGTTTTTGGCTTCGATTGGGCTTCTAATTTATTGTATGGGGAAGATCCAAGCCAATTTGTCATAACTAGGGCTCAACTCGCAAGGCTCGAACTCGCCAATGCTCAATCCGTTCCTTATGGTTCAACGGCATAGGCCACTACGTTTTGCCTTCCCTGGATGATAAGAATGCGCAATGTAATCATTAACAATTCATAGCCAACGGCGTTGCTCATGTTAAGTCATTTTGATCGAGAATATGTGTAGATTTTATGGTCGGTGATTACGGAGCATTGGTTACATATTGATAGTGTCTCCATATCTTTAGCGGCATAACTCATAGCGATCCAAGTTCTAAATCATGAGTGGTGTGTTCTTCTCGTGAAAACCTTTTAATGTTGTCGGGAAGCATAAGCAATACCTTCTCTTGCATCAATACAGCACCTAAACCTTATGTGAACGCATCACAGTAGAACACAATTCTTCGCTCCCCTAGGTAAAGCCAGATTGGATGCCACTGCACAACTTCTGCTTTATTAACTGAAAAGGGTTCTCTTCCTTTTCACCCTAGTCGAACTTGAATCCTTTCTGAGTAAGTTTCGTCATGGATTTAGCAATCTTTGAAAATCCTTCGATGAACCTTCGATAATAACTAGCAAGACCTAAAAATTAGCGGATCTCCGTTGATGTCTTAGGAGACGCCCAATCTTTGATAGATTATATCTTGGCTGGATCCACATGTATGCCTCTACTATCAATGACATGTCCGAGAAATTGTACCATTCGAATCAAAATTCACATTTTGAAAATTTAAATATAACTTTCTCTCTTAAAGCCAATTCCAAAATGGCCTGAGATTTTTCATGCTCTTTTATATCCCTGTGTCTAAATAAGTATGTCATCAATGAAGACAATTACGAATTATCCAAGTAAGGCGTGGATGCTCGGTTTCAATGAGGTCATGAATACCGCAGGTGGCGTTTGCAGTCCCCGAATGCATAAGCCCTGGAAACTCGTAATGGCCATACTGAGTTGGAATGCCATTGTTGGGAAATGTTTAGATCTCGTTCTCTTAAGCTGGTGACATCCTGATCTCAGATCTATCTTCGAATAAATACTGGTTCCTTAGAGTTGATCAAATAAATTGTCGATTCCTTGGAGTGGATAACCGATTCTTCATGTTAGTTTATTTAAACTTACGGTAGTCCGATGCACATCCTGAATGAACCTCCTCTTTTTGACGAATAAGACCGTGCTCCCCAGGTGAGGAACTAGGGCCTTATGAATCCTTTGTCGGAAAGCTCTTGTAGTTGTTCTTATATAATTCCTTCATTTCGGATGGAGCCAATCGATACGGTGCTTGAGCTACGGGCGCGGCTCCTGGAATTAAGTCGATTTGGAATTTCCCTGGTCGAGTGGAGGAAGGGCTGGCAAGTCTCGGGAAATTACTTCAGGTAAATCTCATGATGATTGGTACGTCATTATTTTGTTTTCCTCGACTTGTCAACTCCTCTTTCTTGGCGGATATCTGTGCAAAAAGACCTGCATCCTTTTGCCTGTACTCTTGAGATTTTGATTCATGAGATAAATGTCAAAGAGATTCTCTTCCCGTTGTTTCTCTCATTGCCACAAAAAATCAAGTTTTCAACCCCTTTTCAATTCCCATTGGGAACTTGAACAAGTTTCTCATCGTCACGATTAGGCGTGACATCTTCTTAACCAGTCCATGCGGACGCAATGACATCAAAACTACCAGTTCTTACGGGCATTAGATCTATGTTTGAAACTGGATGGTCTAGAAATTTAAAGTGTACCTCGTTTATTAGTGTCTATCACCGATAATTCCCATCAACTAATCTCGACATTCATAACAAATTTTTCTAATGAAGTTAGGGGCGATTGTTAATCAAGGACTATTGCAGTGGATTTAAAGCTTCTATCGGCACCAGTGTCTGAATAAAATAGATGCAATAGTGGTTATTTAAGGGAAGTACCCCGGAAGACATTGACTCAGGGTTTCCCGATGCATTTCCTCTCTTTTCTGCATTCCCAACTGCATAAACCCAGCCTTGTGCATTCCTATTTCCTCCATCCTTATTCTTCAACTTAGGACAATCTCTCTTGAAATTGCCCTGGTGCTCCCAACTCATACAACATTTCCTTGGGTGCTACCCCATTGCCTTCTGAGTATTAGCACATTTGTGTTCAAGTAATCCCTGCTTTCGCGAGCAAAATGCATCTTGTTGCATTTGTGGCAACTTCAAGGTGACGGGCCATTGTGGTAAAGATGGATGGAGCACTTGGGCAAAGATCCCCCATTAAGGCTTTTTTCGCTGTACCCATATTGTAGTCCTTGGCGATATTTGCCTCTTGAAGGGTTGTTGCAGTTGATCCATGGTTTTGGTTTTTTTTTTCGGGGGGGAAAACGAATCATCAGCATTCCTTTTGTTGTCAGACTGTCTTTCTGAGTAAGTGCGGAGTTTTTGATCCATTAAGTCGTTGGCCAACTCAATAGTCTCATCCAACGTCTTGGGTCTGGCAGATTTGACGTTCCTATAAATGTTGTCAGGAAGTCCACTGATGTACTTGTAACTTCTCGGTTTCGTTGGCACAAAATTGGTACATTCAGGTTAGCTCTTAGAAACGTTCAGTGTATGCTGGAACATCATTCCCTTGACCTTTAGGTTACACAGCTCGATTTCTAATTTCTTGATTTCACCCTGCGGACAATATTGTCGTCACTATTTTTCTTGAGTACTTTCCAAGTCATTGCATATGCCTAGGACCTACGGTTCTTATCTAACCATTCACAAGTCAAAGCAGCACCTAACAGAGTGCAGGTGGAAACTTTACTTGATTTCTTAATAGCATTACCATTTGATATTGGATAAACTGACTCCACTCTTCTCCAATCCATCGAGTCAACAGACCACGCCTTCAGTCCCCTTGAAGTTCAAGGTTGACACTTCATGAAGTCAGCGTAAAAACAAGGACGCGCAGTTTGCACGTTCCTTCGGTTATCCTCATGCGAACTGTGGCTTCCATCTCCATTGGTGGAGTTTCGCAAAAGAGCTTGGTCAATCATTGCTTGGATGGATTCTGGAGTCATGTTGTTTGGGTTGGTATTGTTAACAGGGGTATTCGGTCCTCTTCTGGTCGTAGGTGCCATGATTTGTCTAGATCACAAAAGACAAAACATGAGGTTATATGACAGAATATAATAATGTGTATATAAGATATAACATAAGAAGGGTTTATGTATGACATAACACATCCATTTCATTCATAACTTTGAAAATTTTACATGAAATAGTTGTCGGATTACACAATATACAATACAAAAGATCTAAGGCTATGCTAGCGGGGAAAACCCCTATTACTAAACATGCAGTACAATGACCTAGCGATAAATTATACATTAAAATCACTAGATGTGACTGTCAACATCCCCAGAAGCATCCTGGTGGTCTGGAATCCTAGCCTCTGGTCCTGGTTGTCTAGCTCTCCTCTGCTGCTCTCGAAGTGCTAACAACTCGGTCTGCATGTCACTCGTCTCTCGCCTCATGTCTCTAATGACTCGGAGAGTCTCTACTATCTATGCCTGATGCCTACGGTTAGTCTCTCGAAGCGCTGCTAACTCAGCCTGCTGCATCTAAAAGCGAGTCTTATGTACCTGATGCTATGTCTGAATGAGAGTACCCTGCAGCTGTAGTTGTGTCTGGTGTGCCTAGAGATGGGTCTCATGTGCATACACATGATCACGATGGTCGTGAAGCTCTGATGAGTAGACAGACTCAATTCCTTCCTCCCCTTATGGGGGGGGGGGGGGGGGGGGGGGGGGGGGGGGGGGGGGGGGGGGGGAGGGAGTGAGCCAAAGCCTCTCGGGAAAGCATAGGCCTCCTCCTCTCACCATTATAACTGTCTTCTGGAGAGTATTCTTTCCCCTATAAGTAGATCGACCGCTGCGAGTACATATGATCGCTGTGATATTTTTTTTACCCGCTGCGAGTCCATATCGACTCGCTGTGATATACGAGACCTACTATCCTGAGCATCCTCTAGTAAAGCATACAAGTCATGTATATCATGCTCATGGAGCTCAGCAAGCTCTGTGACCCTAGCATTGACCTCTCCCACAGTCATAGGTGCTACCTCTGAACTGCCTCTGCCGGATCTACCCAAGTATCCCTAATACTGTACCTAACATCTCTAATCCCCTGTCGCCTCTCTTCAGCATCTACCGTGCTGACAAATCCATAATCTATCCCCCGACCTCTGGTAGGTCTAGCAGTAGAACTCTCCCTGACCTCATATCTGGAGCCTAGGGTGGACAAATACAACCTCTTGCGGGGAGGCTACTCAGACTCGGGAATATCATCCCTACGGTCAACAGGTAGTGGTATGTATAGAGATGGTGGTAGTGGTGGTAGTAGAGGTAATGGTAATGTGGCAGTAACTGCATCAATAAGGGCCTGAGTGGATGCTATCCTGAGTGTCTGGATATAGGTTGGACACCCAGATGATGGTAGTAATGGTGATGGCATAGGTAGTGGTGATGAATGTGCAAGTGGGGCTATGCACCTAGTAAGGCGCTCTCCTGCAGAGGGTGGTGATGGTGAGATAGGTGGTGATGGTGATGGAGTAGTCATGGCCAGAAGTCTCTCAACCTCTGCCTCTGGTGGAAGGGATATGGAAGTCTAAGGTCGGACGGTAATCTTAGCCCCAATAGTAATGTCAGTGGAGGGGGTGGTATAACAAGCTATGTTCCCTTAGGTGGGGAAACAAGCTCATCAGTAGGTACAACAACAGCAGAGTCGGCCAGAGCTAAGTGCTCCTCCTCCTCATCCTCCTTATCATCCTCATCCTCACCATCAGCGTCATCCCCAGATGAATCGTCATCATCATCATCTCCATCATCTCCGCCGTCCATAGGATAGTCGACTGGACCATCCTCTGTCTCATCATCCTCGTACTCCTCTGGATCCTCTTCAGGATCCGACTCAGTAACATATCCGAGTGACTCAGCAGTAGGTGAATCAACAGGAGGTAATGGCTGCTCCTCAGCTGGAAACTCATGCTCATCCTCCAATGGTATATACTCAGGGTATATAGGCTCTGGCACGTAGTTAGGATCATGTGCCTGTACGAACATAGGCTCATGCTTATCCTCGTCCTGAGGAACTGGCGGTGTTTGTGGATCCTCTGGGCCTGGTATGTAATCCGGTGATGGTGGGGCTACTAGCTGCATCGGGAGTCCGTCATATCCTAATACGATGACTCGTGGGATGCCTCCCTCAGATATATCCTTATCATCGGCTCCCCATAAGGCTTTGCCGGGCTCAGAGTCGGTGTAAACAGAAGTGTATGTAACCGCAGATGTCGCAGAAGACATGACTACTGCAAAAAGCAAAAATAACCTATATAAGTATTACTTATAAGAAAGATCGGTATGATATGTCTATAAGCTTTAATAAATATTACCTTTGTGACACCACCATCATTTTTAGACATGGTTCCATTCTATAAACAACAAATAGGCTTTACAATGAAGCTGAAGACATCGTCAAGCTTTAAAACAACTGGTCTTCTGCAGCTATGGCAAACGTTATGCAAGATATTTTCAAAATGCTTGACAACACGTATCACTGGATGGGATCAACCAAGAAATCTTTTCATAGTTTCTGCATCTAATTTGCATATAGTTAACCTTTTAAGTAGCTCAACAAAATTGTAAGACCTCCAAATCTGGGTGGCAGCGGAATATGGAATATCCGAGGGCGTTACTTCATAGATCAATAGCACAAGATATAAGAACGACCACTAAACGTGTCGTTTTGAAAAGATACATTGGATTAACAAAATACTTGTTCATTACATAAGCTCATGGCTTCAAATTATTCGACAATATAAGTAAAGATTTTGGTTTATAACAAATGTTCCCAAAATGTAATACGACCCAAATCTTTAGTATTGACTCTCTCCAAAGAGTGACCCCCAATGTATCTGGGCACCTCGTGCCTTATTGACCTGAGAAAAACATGCTTAAAAAGTCAACATAAAGTTGGTGAATTCATAGGTTTATGTAAATCAATTGTAGGACCGCAAGATTTCCATGTTTATGATTAAGCAATAGATGCAAACATCATAAAAAGTAATTACATTTTCCTTAGCTCATGACACTGAAGCTCGACATGTATGAATGCAATAAATTGCCAATATTGCCTGTGAATGATATTCTAACCCGCAACATCCTAGTCCGACATGGTATACGTTTGTCATCCGGCAAACCGGCACAGTGAGAGCTACTCACCCAAACGGTGATGTCAATCCCAAATAGATCTATTTATAACATTCGCGCTTACGTCTAAGTAATTGACAGTTCATGATAATGGGCTCAGTGGGTTATCGCTACTTAGGCAAACAATGGATAAGAAAAGTCCAGAGTGATATTACTACAGATAAAGGAGGTGGAGTTCACTAATAATAAAGAGGTGGAAAGTTATAGAGAGGGGGGGGGATTTATAGGGTGGTTGTGTGGGGGGGTGGCGTGCAAATGTTGTCATAACCTGTAACCCCCCCAAGATCTGGGTAACAAGCGTAATATTGAATTATCCGAGGCGTTACTTCAATAGATCAATAGCACTAGAATGCGAAACCACTACAACGTGACATTTTAAAAAAGAACAACATTGGATATTAGACAAAATACTTGTCATTACATAAGCACATGCTTACAAATTTGTTCGACATATAATAAAGATTTCGGTTTATAACAAATGTACCC
The DNA here is from genome assembly GCA_026074375.1 of Tanacetum coccineum. NCBI lineage: Eukaryota > Viridiplantae > Streptophyta > Magnoliopsida > Asterales > Asteraceae > Tanacetum > Tanacetum coccineum. The sequence continues at coordinate 14,949 of BQNB010084739.1, forward strand.
AAAATTTTAATACGCCCAAATCTTTAGTACAGACTATTTCAAAGATTAGTACCAGCCCCAAAGTAATCTGATCACCACCGTGCCTTATTGACCTGAGAAAACATCTAAAACGTCCAACATGAAGTGGTGAATTCATAAGGTTTATGTATGCAAAAACTGTAGACCGCAAGATTTCCAAGTGTATGATTAAGCAAAAAACAGAAGCCAAACATCATCAAAATGATTACGTTTTCCAAGCTCATGACACTAAAGCTCCGCCATGTATGAATGCAATAAATTGCCATAATGCCCCATAGATGAGTTCTAACCCGAAACATCACCAAATCGACATGTTATAGTACGTTCGTAAGTCCCAGTGATAGCTAGTCACGCTCGAACGGAATGTCAATCCCAAATAGTCTACTTCATAACATTCGCCGCTTACGAATTTAGTAATTGACTGAAGTTCATGATAACAGGGCTCAAGTAGTTATCGCTACATAGGCAAACCAACGAAATCATAGATAAAATATACACTTGCGATTCCAATTTGTAAAAACAAAGCATGTTCTCCCACCCCAAAGGAGTAAATCATTTAAATAACCATAGAAACATGGGGGTCATGAACCACCTTAGAAGGTAGTGCCTCTGAATGATAATATAAATCCGAGCGGTAGTAGAATCACAACCGTCAAATACCTAAGTTAACGTCAAGTCTTATTACATATTAGGCTAAACGACTCATGTATAACCTAAATTAAAATTTTAAGTTTATATATACTGTTATCACTGTGTGGTGGTGCACATGATTATTGTATTTGTAATTTCGATGGCTCTTGGGAAACGTATATACTTTGTTAATAAATATTCTTATTTATTAAGTCGTTATTCAAAACCGAATAACACCCAGAAAATTAATAATTGACCGACCTAGCTAAGGGTTTTTAATAATTTACTTTTGTTTACAAAATACCCTTGAGTTTCTTATAAATACAAAAACAACCCATGGGTTTATAATTATGCTTTTATTTACATTTAAACCCTTTAGATTCAATAATTTACACTTTAGTCCTTCCAACTTTACAAAGTTGTAATTTAGGTCCTTATAGTTTTCATATCACCCCTTATCTTTCAGAATGTTCAAAACAGAAGCCACAAAACTTATTAAATCTAACAATGATAGTTTTAACCCCAATAGTTTTATAAATTGACACCTTTATGTCTCTGAACTTGTAAAAATTACATTAGCTCCAGTTAAATCCCAACAAGTGGCCTTTTTGTTTGTTAGTCCAAATAAGTCATAAAACTGCCCTACTTATAAATAAATCTCAACGAGCTTATTTTTGGTATAATGTGGTGTTATGTGGCCCATTAGGTCTAATAAGCGATCCAAGGGATTCATTTAATTTCAAAAAGGCACAATAGCCTCATATAAGCTTATTCAGGTCTGTTGAGTTGGAAATAAGCTCGGGAGAGCTTATTTTGGCATTTTCGAGCTTATTGGGCTTATGAGCCCAATAACTTAACCCGAAAGAAATAATAAGGTCCATTATGTATGGCTTGGTCCTTAGCTGTGTTTACGTCATTAAAGCTATTCAAGCTCGCATAAACTGCGTAGGCTTTCCTACGAGCTGTTTAGAGCTTTTCGTGAGCTTATGGGCTCACGTGGGCCTCGTTGGGTCTTTGGTTATGAGCTGAAGCCGAACCCAATAACATTTTAGCTTTGTTGTTTTATTTAAGGATCCTAGGTCGTGATTTTTATTAAAAATGGTTCGCACGTTTATTATATGCTTTCCGTGTCGAGACTTAAGTCTCTAACTTAAACGTACGCGTTTCTTTGGCCTCCTAGGCTCGTCATTTTACATGACGAGCTAGGGTCTCCTTTATGACTCATTTTCGAATAACTAGAACCAACCCTAACCCTTTTCACGTCATATACATTTCGTCCCTTAACAAAACGACTTGCCCACAAAATTTATTGTCGAGTTCTCAAGTGATGTGTTGTGTTTAATTCATAGCAACCATGTTTAGTAATTTGGAAATGTTTACCACACAAGTCATAACCTCATTCATACGTATAATATATGACCCACATGTGTTTCGCGACCTTGTCACGCATTCGTGACATGCATGGTTGAAACCCATGCATGTCCACGTCTTCCTTGACGTGCAACTTGCAAACCAAACGTGACCCTAGTCACAATGGCAAAGCACAAGCGAATGTAGGTTGAGCTAGACACACACGAACCATGCGGGTTCATCAGCGTTCGAGAGCATGCATGGTTGAACCATGCATACTCACTATTTTGGCTCACCCCATGACACTCGATGTGACCTTGTGTCACCATAGAAGTAAGACGAAATTAAGCAAGTAATGTACCAAGAGAGGTTTACATACAATGGTCCTAAGCTTAAAAGGAAAGTCGAGTACGTGAATGATAAAACCAAACGTGTAACGAAAAAAAACCCTAGCTTTCAAAAGCTTTTGATATTCGAAACCCTAACTCCTTGCAAATCCTTTGTACGCAAACGTCTTAAGATTGAATCCTTGGGGAAAGTAGTGATAATATTATAGACGAAAGGTGTGTTTGGTTTTGTTTTCTTGCCGTGAGTGATGAGAGAGAAAGAGAAGGGTCTTATGATAGATTGAGGTGGGTTACGTTTAATAGTTTGAGTTTGTGTAGCTTCTTGCTTGAAACTATGTTTTTGTGTATAAGTATGACCAAGAACAGAAATGTACTAACCTCACTCACTAACTCACCCCTTGTAACTTTAGCCTTAGATTAGTTAAGGAATCTTCATGTACTAGAATGTGAGATCCTTATAAGAACTTGTAGAGAGATATGGGCCCTTCCCTATGATTGAACGCCTATGATGGATTAAAGGGTAACAAGGATGTGACAATTTCTAGTTTAGCAAGAGATTAAATAAGGTACTTAACTTGTATCATTGGATCTTAGTAAACATTGATTAGGTTTTCTTTCTTGCTTTGGTTTAGCCGCGCCATAAGAGTGATCAAGGGCAAGTAATTAGTTTTTTAACATTGTATACTTGGCTGTGGGAGACACTAAGTACCATCCTTAATTAGTTTGAGGATGTACTAGTACTTTAGGATCATTAAGAGATTCTTAGTATCCCATAAATCACTTGGGATGATTTGGTGTGAGTTCACTTGCCCAAATTCGGAAATTAAGTGGTATCAACACAAGATTTGATTAAATTTTGTGTTTAGGCATTTATTAATGAAGGGTATTGGTATGATCTAGGTTAGGTCTAGGTAATCCTGTTGGTGTAGTCTAAATACATTTTTATTGCGAAAAGCAAGACATTTACGTGGCCAATAAAAAATAAAGTGAGCGGATTTAATAATTATCTTCCTAATAATTACTTAATACTTGCTTGATGTGAACCTTAATTTATTTGGTGACCGTTTTACGTTTGAATGATTCTATTATCACTCTCTCTAGTTCTACCGATTTAGCTTAAAAGTCAAATTAAAGTAAACCCAATGGACTCTAAAATAAAAAATGATCAATAATAGAGTTCGTACAATGACATGAGATGAGAAAATTTATAATACCTGTGAATGTTAATGAAGAGGAGGAAGAAATAACTAATGAATTAAAGCAAAGAGGGAAAGGAAAGATTGTAGAGGAGTTTAGGAGTACACAATCCCCCACCAAGTAAGACTCCTAGATTCAAATGACTCGTATCTTCGATACTGAGAAAACTCCAGAAATTGAGGGTAACTTATACAACAACCATCATCAAGATCACCCATCGCGCACTTAATCTAAAACAAACAGACTTCATCATTATTTAAAGCAAAACATGCTCGTTTCAAACGATACTAGAATTTCTTTATAGAGTTACAGGGACGATTAAACATATTTGTTTGAACATCTAAAAAGCAAGGTTTCTGTCAAGGGGAAGTCATTTGATTCCTTGCTGATCATCTCTAAAAGTAAAGGTCGAATCATTAACCCACTATGGATACTATACGCATATTACGTGAGCAAGTTAAAAAGCAAGTTCCTGAGCATGTCGAGATCAGTTCACAGTGTATGTTTGCGGAAGTCTAATCTGGAAAGACAAAAGACAAAAGAAGAGATGGAACGACTGGATGTATTGCAAAAGTGCGATTTATTACAAAATCCTAGGGAATATACGGCTGAAATATCCTCACAAATTCATAAAGCTATTGATAATCACATTCCTTCTCAAGTTGATGCGTCAGTAAGAAGTTATATGTTTGGACATATTCTTCATGTTCATCCAGTTCAATCATAAATACTCTTTGTTCCAGAACAACATATCAACTGTATCTCTCTATGAAAGCCGATCCTCAGTTACAGCAACAAGACATAGCAATATGGCTAGCACTTCAGATGAAGTTGGAGAGTCTTCAGGTACCACAAACTACATGTAGAACTTCTGTCGTTCGCCCAAGAGATCAGGACGATCCTCATGATGATGCTCATCCTGAGGGGGAGAATCGTGCAAAGCGGCAGAATACTTCTGAGTATGAAGCATATGTGTCTGGAGAGTCATCGTCTAGACATGTCAATGAATAATGGAACAAGGTCCATCAACTTCAGGAAATCAAGAGCAAGAAGATGATTATGATTTTTGGACTGAGTCTTATGCTTCAGATGATGATGAAATACCAACGAAGCAAATGTCACAAGATATTATGGAAGAAGTATCACTGACAATTCATGATGAAGCTCAATAAAGAAAAATAGTTGATGAATTTGAGACAAAGATTGTAACTTAGAGATGAGCATTCAATCTCATAGTGATCAGATGAAAAATTCTTGAAAAGTGACAATTTTAGGAAAGTAGAAAGGGAAATCTTATTTCTCCGCATCTACGAAAGACCGCACCTTTAGTTTAAATTTGTCAGAGAGATCCTGAAGCTCCACCACTATCTCTTATAAATCAAGACCTTTTGTATCTGAAGAAAGAAAGTTCAGGGCCTGAGAAGATAGTAGTGTCACTTTATAAGTTTCCTGCAATTATCTTTAATGATGATGATATCAAAGAACGAACTTCCAGATGGGTGAATAAGTGTGTTAAGAAATTTAATCCTTATGCTCGATATGGTGTTTGAACATTAGTAATAATCCTCACGCAAAAGATCATCTACATAGAAACAGAACAAGAGCCCGGTAAAAACCAAGGAAGTGATTTATTCGAACTCAAAGATCATTCAAGTTATTAAGACGTACTGGGAATTGGGTCATGAACACAAGTTTATCACAGAGATAGTTGCAAGAAGAGCTAATGAGTGCATTGTGTTGATTACCGAGCCTGATTACAAGAATCTCAATAAGAATGATATTGAGGACATGTATTTGCTGATTATGAATGGCAAGGTTCCTGACTATGCAGAAATAGGGTTGCTATTGGACTTTAACAATAATTCATCAAAGTTCAATGATAATAGGAAAGATTGCATGATTTTCACTTGGAATTGAATGTTATCAACAGAAAAAGTAATCTCACTGCACCAATAATATCCTTTCCAGTGTTGAAAAACCCCAAAATATTCCCATCATGCTATGAGCCCGTGCATGTAATCGAAAATACAAGAATAGCAAGAAAGAGGAAAAGGGAAATGAGACAATTAGAGATTCATAAGTTTTATGATTCAAAACACTAAACAGAGTAATTAAGAAGATTATGGAGTTACAATAATGATGTTAAGTATGGATATATTCAAAGAGATCTCACCAATGAAGAAGTTGAGTATCTGAAGTTGTTTGAAGAAGAGATTGAAGTAAGATTGAAGTATCGGAATCAGATGAGAAGATAGGAGATGTATGTGAATGGAAGACCACTTGGACCATGAAGAGAACGCCCAGAATAATCGACCCTTAGGGGGAGATTGTTAGGTTCATAAAAAGTATCGATTATGTGATTTAGTTATTAGTCTTTATTGTGTTTAGAAGAAAGTAGTTTGTAATAAGGTATATTATGCTAAAAGTAAGAAATAGCATAATTGCCAAAGTATAAGGACTAGAAGTGAAACATTAGAAAAATAAAGGAAGGGAAGCCTCCTCCCTTCTCCTATAAATACCCCTTCTAATCATCATTAGAAAGTGATGCCTTGTAATAAACTTTTCCTTTTTCCCTTCATTTAATAACATTTGAAATTTGAATACTTGTCATCCTCTACTATTCTCTCTAAGCTTTCATGGTTGATTATGTATGATTCAAGATAAACAAGACCAAACAAACACGATAAGAACCTGATCTCGAATGAGTTCGCGGTCAAGTTATGTTTGGAACATGAAGTAAATAATAGAGATAAAGTGGTTAAGAAGGAGTTGATAGTTGCTGTAAGAGGAGAGATTTACTTCGTGAAGTTCGTCATCAATCCTGAGAAGGATGATATCGAACCAGGAGTAGTGCTTGGAAGATCAATCCTAAGGTTGACAAAAGGAATAGCTGACTTCGAAAATGGAATAATAACCATTTATCCCGATCTTGATCCTTTTAATGATGTTAATTCTAATAAAGCTAATGATTTGGAAGATAACTAGGAGGTTATTTTGGAAGGCATATATTTTAGAGACATACCAAAAATTGTTAGGCTCGAATTACCACCATATGTTTGTAACATGGGAAAAAATTCCAGAAATAAGAAGAAGCCGAGTAAAAATTATAAGATGAAGTATGATGAAGAGGGACCTTCCCTTTATCGTTAATCGTGATTTAACTCGTGAGGAGCTTTTAAGAGAAGAATTAAAGAAGGATCTTTAGGAAAGAATAGTAATTCTTAACGAACCAAGGCCTATAATTGAAACACCTAAATACGAGGACCGATAAAAGAAAGTATTGGACGTTATCTTGTTGGATGAATTAAAGCTAGATGGAGAGCTAGAGCTAGAAGAGGAAGAGGCTAATGAAGAGATGATAAGGGAATATAAAGCAATCAAAGAAAAAGAAGATCCTGGTGTGTTTGTTTTACCTATTTGATTGAAAGGGAGAGTTGACACTCATGCTTTAGCCGATACCGGTTCCAATATCAATATCATGCCTTATCGAATCTATGAGGAACTAGGGAGAGAGCATATCAAACCAGTGAGCCATAACGTAAGTATGCTTAACCATTCTAAGGCTAAACCAATGGGAATGTTAAAGGACGTTTTATGTCAAATAGGTGTTACCACGGTAATAGCCAAATTCTTAATCCTTGACATGTCGGTTGACCATACTATTCTAATTATCGTTGGGAGGAGTTTTCTTCACACTTGTGGGGGCATTATAAACACTCTTAAAGGTACTACGTCAACTTTTGATGGTGTTTGCCACCAAAAATTCTATGTGGCCGAAATACAAAATAAGGGAGAAGAAAGCGACAGTGATGACGAGGAAGAATACTATCTAAAAAGAGATGAAATTGGAAGACCATTCTATGTCCCGAACCTTATAAGCTACTTTGATCATAATGATCCTATGGAACGTGCCTTAGCTATCCAGGATTCAATCAACCCTTTCCGAAAAATTTATGTATGGAAGAAAGCAGTAGCTTTTCTCGGCTCGTTACTAGTACTTTTGCTACACACGGATTGGATACCTAAAGGGTCCGGGGATTTTGTTTAAGAAGTTAGAAACGAGAAGTGGCACAAAAAAATAAGAGTAATAGATCCGTATGGGAATACATTCGAGCAGGGGTTTGAGACAAGATCAACAAATAGGAAGAAGTCAAACTATCACAAGTTAAGTGACATTATGTCACCACATTGGGTTTAATACGATATCATATTATTAAATAAAAAGGAGTACACTCTGTATTCCTTCGTGAGTCTTTTTCATTTTTTATGTTGAGTCTTTATTAAATAAATCATGTCAAAGTCTTGTAAATCCATATAGGATTCATCTTTGATGTATAGGCACTTAGTCTAATTATTATGAATATTATTATGAGTGTCTGATGGATTAAAATTACGTTTATATTGACATTTGTGCTTAATACACTTAAATCAGTAGGTCTGGTAACTAATAAGCCAGAAGTACGACGCACTTCAACTAAAGTGTGCCGCACTTTTGTGTAGAAAACAAATTTGTCTGAATCTTTTCCATTTTTAAACTCTATTAATAAATAAAACCCTCAAATCGGCATGACATTTATCAAAAATCAAGACCAATCCCTTAAAACCTTACAATGCCTAGGGTATGTAATTTTTTTTTACTTATTTCTTTGATTAATTTTCGTTTAAATCATTCTAAGTCAATTAGGGTTTAGATAGAATTAGTAATGATTGCTTAGATCACCCATTAGACTCATAGTGACATACAATTAGAACCTACTTCACTATTCCCCTAGAGAATGATCAATCCCCTGATTCTTGCCTATACTACACTACAGCGATTAGGTACTTTGCTTAGGAGGATTGTAAAACTTCGATGTTGCGATTCGCCGCATCAAGTTTTTGGCGCCGCTGTCGGGGAATAGTCTAGGTTTTGAATTCTATTTAGCTTAGGTCTACTCAATAGATTCCTATCGAGTGAGATTTTTGTTTTTCTTTTAAGTAGCTTTCTCGTAGTCTATCTTTTCTTTTTTCCCTTTGTTTCATAACTTTCCTTTCGTTAACCACTATCATGCTCTAAACCTAGCCACGAGGGATATCAAAACACTATCATGCTCCCCGAGGATGCCGAAGTGTTACACTTGCGATCTGACACTATTCGGTTGGTGCAAAATGGATGTGCATTCCACAGACTCGGTTCCAAAGACCCAAACCAACACCTTAAGGATTTTCTTAAAATTACCGATTCAATCGACTTTATGGAGCCTCTAGAGAGATAACATGCCTGCGTTTATTTCAATTCTCTTTTCACGGTCAAGCCAGTAATTGGCTTGAATGTCTACCCACGGGATCCATCTCTGCTTGGGAGGATCTTATTTCTCGTTTCTTCGCTCACTTTTTCCCACCGGGGAGAACTACTAAACTTAGGAATGACATCTTGATTTTCCAATAACATCACGGTGAATCTCTTTACGAAGCGTAAGCTTGTTTCAATGACTTACTTTAAAAAGTCCATCATCATGGTATCGATCTTTGGCTCCAAATCCAAATTTTCTATGACCATGTCTCGTACCCCTTGAAACGCAAAATTAACCACGCAGTCGGTGGCAAAATTCGTGACAAGAGTGTCGAACAATATTAGAAGATCATTGAGGACCTTGCTCTCTATGACAATGATAGTTGGAATGACCCAAGTGATCTCATTTGTAAGCCGGTTAAAGCAATATCTTTGCCACCAATGTCTCTTATACACCTGAACTGCCGCTCATTGAGCTTGAAGATCAAGTCAACTACTTGCTAAAAACGTCAAAAACACCACAACCACCAAGAAAAAAGCTAACACAATTCCCTCAAGCATATGCTAACGTGGTTTCTTCAAACCCAACCCAAACCCCTTCACGTTTAAAAAAACGTGCCTACCCAAAACTCTAACAACGCACATTTGAGCCTAGCTTTGAAGCTAGAGTGCAAAACTATATGGAGGCACATACTGAAAGGATGGAAAATTTAAAGAAGCTATCTATAGGCAAAGGGAGGAGATAAATGAAAGAATGGCAGAGATGTTTAGTCTTTTGAAGGAATATACAAAGGGAAAAGTTCTAGAAAAAGTGTTAGTTAGAGAGGAAAGTAGTAAACTCGTCACTAAATACGTTAACGCCACCTCCCTTATTAAAAAGGAAGATGAAGAAGTAGAAAAATACGATGAGGTTATCGATATTGAGGTAGCATAACAAAGTGAAGTGTTGGCTGATGAAGTAATTGAGGAAGACGAGGAAGTGGATGAAAATGAGTTGGATAGGAGTGGAGACAATAACCCAACTAGATGGGGAAAATACACTGATATACTTCTGGAAATGCCTAGATCACATTCAATAGGTTATTACCTAAAACATGATATCAATAGGAAAACAATTGAAGATCTTGTAGATAAGCATGAATACAATGACGCCTTACAAAAAACACCCTTAGGGAAAATAGATAAGAAAGCCTATGAATCATTACCGTAGGGCCATTGTATGATGCAATTCTTAAAAGCAAGCTGGATAAGAAAAAGAAAGAGGTGGTAATTTCGTGATAGCATGTAGTATAGGAAAGCTGAAATTCATGAATGCTTTGGCTGATCAAAGATCAGATGTGACTGTCATGCCTTTAACTATCTATAATAAACTAGCTAGTGAAAAGCCATAGAGACCAATGTTAGCCTTTCACTGGTTAACCACTTTTATGTGTACCCCATAGGAATTGTTGAAGATGTGTTTGTAGAAGTAGCCGGTTTTGTGTATCTCGTAGACTTTATGATCTTTAACACTAGGGAAAATGAATAATTGCCTCTCGTCTTAGGGACACCAATTCTAACCACATATAGGACGGATATTAGATGTAGTGATGGATCAATGACACTTAGAGCGGGAAAATTTAAAGTTAGGTTCATTAAGACTTTAAGATTTCCTAGGAAAGTTAAGTAAAAGGAAAGAAATGGCCTAGACCCCATGATCCCCACTAATCACGTGAATAAAAGAATTTTAGAATGGGAATAAAGAATTGAAAAGTGCAAAGAAGATGAGATAAAATTTAGCAAATGGAGAAGTAAGGTGTTTGATGATAAGAACCTTGTAGGAAATAACTTCTTCATTTATGATCATGAGTTAGAAAAAGAGGATAGTAGTAGTATGACGGATGACAGAGTCACGTAAGGAGTGTGACTTTGAGTCTAACTACAAGACTCGTAAATAAAGAAAAGCGCTTGTTGGGAGGCAACCTTTTTTTTTATTTTTATGCATTTTAGGAGTGTCATGTGTTTTTAATTTTTATTATTTTTTCTTATATGTTTGAATGCTATGCGATCATGCTTTGTTTTGTCTTAACTTCGTCTTAATTACATATTAAGGTATTTTGCATGAAACAAGTGTAGGGAGGAATTATTTAGTTAATAAGAACCACATCAAACTTGTAAAATAGATAATTTAGATTAATTCACATTTTATATGTGTTTGTTTGTTTGAGTCATATATTTGTACTAATCGTTTTTATGGCTTATGCAATAATTTTTTCCCGAAATAATTAATAGGATCTTTTTCAGAAATTTTTCCATAAAACAAAAACGCAAACTGTCAGATAGATCCTGACGGCGTCAGGGTTTAAACCTAACGCCGTCAGATCTCCTACAGGACGAAACCTGCATTTTTCGAATTTTTAATATTTATTTTTGATTTCCAAAAATTTTGATTTTCTAGTAAATTTTGCAGAAAGCCATGTTAACACTAGTACAAGTATTCTATCTTTATTTATCTATTAGGATTTGAATTTTGTCAATAATGCATGTTTATATATTATCTCTCGTCGATTTTATGCGGGTATAGTTTTTGTCTTAGATTTTCAAGTTATATTGGACGAGGAGAGTCCGGGAGCTTGATGAGGTGGTAAAACTTCACTAAGTTTTACAACTCTCTAGGCAGTGTACCTAACTGTTGTAGTGTAGTATAGGCAAGACACGAGGGTTGTTATCGTTCTCTAAGGGGATAGCGTGTGAAGGTTCAAACTAGATGTAACAAAGGTCTACAGGTTGAAAGAAGAATATTTTTGTATTTTTATATTTTAATGAAAGCATATTAAATCTCGGGTTTGAAGGAGGTTTGTTTTAAACTAATTATCTAATAATTAAACTAATCTATTGTGGAGAATTCGTATGACAAAAGAGAAGTGTTTACTTAATCATGCATGATCCTTAGTATGCTTCTCCTAAATCTATTGCCTTGTCACACTTGAGATGTATGTGTAAGTATTTTCGAGAAGCATGACGAATTACACGAAAACGTTGTCTACGTGATACCTTGCTAGCGAAACGCACAAGTAAGGTAGTATAAAGACTGTTACAAGGCCCTTAGGGAGATAGACGCGCATTAAAATACTTAAAGGGGATCATCCATAGATGGGTAAGGTAGTATGAAGACTATTACCGATGGAATCCTTTCTACACAATCATGCCGCTCTAGATCTTCGATACACTTAAGTAACTAGGGTTCTAGAGTCTAAACATGCATACACATCAATCAAGAAGCAATTTTATTATGATCTACATACCAATTCACATGCAATCATAAGCAAACACTAATGAGATCAAGCCTAGCATGTCAAAGATAAGTAAAGCACAATAACCAATCAAACAATAAGACATATTGAAAGATTAAAGGATAAAAGAACTTCATATATTAAAACAAGCAATTGAGGAAGGTACAAAAGGGTTTGGAAACCCTAAAATACTCCCAAAGTCAGTTACAAATCATTTTTTTACCAAACTTCACTCCTAATATGCTATATAAAACCTAAATCGAGTTTGTATTTATAAGAAAACGATCCGCGACGGCGTCACAATTAATCCTGATGCCGTCGCACTGTGAATCTCCTTAGGGTTTCTTTATGTCGGTTATAATCCAAACGCCATCACAATTTCTCTGACGCGATCGCTTAATATTCCAGGCGACGTCGTAAGTATGCCTGACGCCGTCTCTACCTTCTGTGAGTAATTCTTCAAGCCTTCTTTTGTGTATAGTCGTACTCTTGTCCTGTTTATTTCAAAATAAAGCCCAAGTCACGTGTATTTCCTCCAAATGTCTTCTAAGTGCAAAAAATGCAAAAAGAAACGATTAAGCACATATTTTAAGCATTTTTGCATGATTATACGGGTTAAATGACCCCGAAAAAGTGTATAAAATTACACCTCATCAAATACCCTTACACTTGGGATTTGCTTGTCCCTGAGCAAATGAGCTTTTCTACCTAGACAATAGCAATATCAAGGGCATTTAACTTATTCTTTAAAGCTATTCATGGCATAACCAATTAGACCTCATAACTAGAAGCACATTAATTATACACGAGCACCTCACAATAAGTGTCTGGATTCTCTCTTTCTCTTGGGTGTATAATGAATTATAACAATATGGGAAACGGAAACTTTAACACTCATTACCTATCATAGCATACAAATCACCACAGACTTGATAAAGGATCAAACCTTCACCGCTAGGCGTAAGTACTAAAAGTTACTATCAAATAGGTCTTTAAAGGGTTGTGGGGTGTAAGTGTAATATGATAAACATGGAAACGAAAACGGATGGGAAATATTTAGGGAGTGACTTTTTAGGTGAATTTGGGGTGAAGTGGTGAGTTAATCATTTATAAGAATACACGCTGATTTGGTTGCTAAGCCAAAGACTCGACCACTTGGAAAAAGATATACAAACTCTACACTGCTTTACATCAAACTCTTTCTTTTTCTTTTCTCTTTTTTTCTCTGTTTTTTTTCTTTTTCTTTATAACATCACTTGGGGTTTATAGATACACCCTTACACTTGAGCTTTTTCATACTTGATACATGAACTAATCTAATGACCCGAATTGAGGTGGATCAAAATAACATGGAGATTATCTAACAAACATATGGGGGTATTGACTTAACTTTTCTTCCCCATTCTTTTGCAAAACAAATACTATCATGAATCCCAATCGTCCCAAAACTGTATTTACAAGGATAAAGACTTAGCAACCGTGTACTCAAGTAATTAACTTAGGTTAAACAATACTAAAAACGAGTACATACAAGGTAGGCTAAGGCGATTTGGGTGTAACAATTGGTTTAAGGGTTTAAACAATGCTCTTCATTAACAATCCAGAGTCCATCGGAAAATTACAAAAACC
>BQNB010084740.1:4858-28663 GCA_026074375.1 Tanacetum coccineum
CTATTATTTATATGACTTTGAAGCTCTTTGATGACGAGGAAGTTTAGTATCAACAATCTTGATGCTGAATGATTGACTTTGAAAGCTTGAGTATGAGCACGTGTCAATGAATTCGACTTCGCTGGTACAAAGTTGCAACATCGACATTCAAATCTGCATTTAAAAAGTTAGTGATAAACAACAGATATGGACAGAAGTGTCTTTGTCACTCGTCGAATACGGTTGCAATAACCATGGTTCCCTGTTAATCAGTATAAATAATGCCTGTGATCAGATAGAATTTATATGAATCATCTTGACAGGGTTTCACAGTTGTACTACCCTTCTCGTTACTACAGCATCTCAAAGCAGACAACACGGTAAGAGTGAATCAGATAATTACTATCTTTTTGATTAAGTCGTCATTTATTTACTAGACCAAATTGATATCCAGTTAGCACAAGCTTGATTCATATAGAATCTTGCAAGTCACCTACTGCAGAGCTGTTTGAGGTTGACTCTGGAAGGATTTCCATTCGTCACTGTGAATACTAAAGAGTATCACTCTGAATGTTCTTGCAAGATCTCAAGGATAATGCGTAGGACTCTTTGATACCAAATGTTGTTTAAGGGTGAACAACAGGTGTTATACATGGATTGTATCCTAATGAGATTTATATTGATGACCTCTTCTTGCTCTAGACTCGATTTGTGCACTTTGGTTTTAGTACTCAGATGCTGGAGCTGACTGCCACCTATTCAATATCAACAATCTCAAAGTGAGATGTCAATAGATAACGTGTGTATCTCTCTGACAAATGAGACAAGTCTCTTTTAAGATAAACTCATATGGAAACCGTAGAAGAGCGGGGGTAAATACGTTTCCATTTTAAAAACTTTAGATTAGTCACTACAAAAATTACATCACTCTCTACCGGCGGTCCCATAAATATGTGGGGGCTGCCTAGTACATCAGGGGGTCGCCCGATTTATAGGACCGCCTCCATAAGAGGTTTTTCAGACTAGATCTTTTGTATCAAATTACCAATTAAGTTTGACGCAATATGAGAAGTGTCGATAATAGATTTACATTAATTATTGCATATTTTATCAATATTTCCACACTCACAATGTTTACTACAAAGAGCTTCACAACCATGGCTAACACTGTAACATCCGAGAATTTTTGAAATTTCGAATGACGATTTTACCCTTTGACTTTTTGGGTCTGACTTGACTTTTTGACTTTTGGTCTTTTATTGTCTCGTAAAAACAATTACCGCGTGACCGGTAAAATTTTCGGAACATATTTCAAATAATAAATCATATTTATTATTATATTTCCCAAGTGGAAGTTATTTTTAACTTATTTGGCTTGAAAACGAAAAAGATATATATTAATTAATAGTTGACGTATCAAAAACGAACCATTAAATCACGTTTTCATTATTCGGACTCTAAAGCAATTTGATGTAAAACGACATTCCTGACAACTTTTCAGTTTTGACCGAGACCCGAAAACAGTCAGAAAGTGACTGAAATGCCCTCGCAAGATTTAGAAACGAGAAAATAATTATGTTATATTTAATTAACACTTTTATTAAATAAAAATATTTAATAAATTAGTCATCATTTTATTCGAAAACGTTTGTTGATAACGCGAATATACGGGTTAAAATTTATTTCTAGTTTTACTCTCGGACGAGACATAACCGGGTTTCCAAACGAATAACAAATATCTTTATAAATGTTATAAAAATATTTACGAAATACTATCAAATGAATACTCATTTTTCATGGAAAAATTATTTGGAACACAATGGCGCAAGTTTCGAGATTTGAATCATCCGTTAAGTCGCTCAAACGAGTCCCGAACCAATATTTTATAAAAGTTTCTCAATATTACACTTTTGGTCCCTGTGATACTATTTATATAATTAACCCTCAATTATCTTTGACTTGTCATTTACTTTTAAAGTTTTAATATAAATAAATTTTTTATAAAAAAATCTTTCATTTTCATTCTTATATATACAACACACACACACATATATGTGTTCTCCTCTCTCTCCCCTCTCTCATAAATTCTGGCCACCGCCGGCCACCACCGGCGTCGCCGCCTACCACCGTCGGCCACCACCAACCACCGCCGGAAAAGTTTTCCCCACGCGCCCCACGCGCCATCCCCATCGTCTCCAGCCGCCACCACCATCGCGACATCAACACCACCATCATCATCACCTTCACGTTATCATCATCATCACCATCACCATCACCAACATCCCGTCACCACCATCCCACCACCACGCACACCACCATCTCATCCGCATCACCATGGGGTGCATTTGATTTTGTTGTATTTTTTAAACAGAAAAAGGTGCGTTTGGCTGTTTTCATAAATAGCCAAGGGGTGTGTGGTTGTCATAACACCAAACTAGGATGCGTTTGTCGTGGGTCAGCCACCACCCGAAAAGGGTGCGTTTGTCGTGGGTTTAGGGCAGCAGCTAGGCTGCGTTTGGATTGTCTCGAAAGCACCGCAGGGTGCGTTTGGTGGTACTTAACCACCACAAGGGGTGTTTTGTTTCGGCTGTAAACCACCACAAAAGGGGCGTTTGGTTGGCAGTGTATCAGCCGCCACGTTCGGGTGCGTGTTTGGTTTTGTCTCAAGCACCAAGGGTGCGTTGGGTTGTGATTTACGCACATAGGGTGCGTTTGGATCTGGGTCTACCAGTTAGGGTGCGTTTGGTTTTGGTGAGAACGCAACAAAGTGCGTTTGGTTTGGCGTAACAGCCATAGGGGCTGTTTGGGTTAACAGACACCACAAAGGGTGCGTCTGGTCAGGGTAAAAGCACCATAGCAGGGTGCGTTTGGTTTGCAACAATTAGGGTGGGTTCGGTTAGAGTTTAGCAGATTAGAGGGTGTTTGGTCTGATGGTTATAACAATTAGGTGCGTTTGGTTTTGTTATAACAACCATGGGGTGTGTTTGGTTTAGTAGAAACATGAGTGGGTATGTTTGGTTTTGGGTTAATATCACTAAGAGGGTGTTTGTTTCGTTGTGTGGCATTAAGGGTGCGTTTGGTTGGCTGGGTAATCGCACAAGGGTGTGTTTGGGTTGGCAGAAACACCCAAAAGGGGGTGTTTGGGTTGGCAGAAATCCGCTAAGGGTGTGTTTGGGATTTCAGGAAACCCAAACAGGGGTGTTTGGGACAGCAGGGGTGTTTGGTTCGCGGGTCAGAACCACAGCGGGTGTGTTTGGGTGAGCAGATTAACCGTAAGGGTGTGTTTGGGTTAACATAAATTGACTATTGACTAATATAAATCGACAATTAAATATAACGTAAGATTTTATAAATATAAAATCGGATTAAGTGGTGGTTTAAACGGTTAAATAAAAATGATATTTATTACTTTGTTTCGTTTAAGATATAATAACATATATATATATTATATCTAAAACACGCGGGTGTTTGAAACATTGAAACACGGGTATAATTGCAACATGGATTGAATTTCATAAAAAGGGAAAATGTGGTTTAAACGAAAAGGTCATGACGACATTTATATAAATTACTATATTTAATAAATTTCGTTGCAATTTCTATTATCTTAGAAGAACCGATAAAAGACGAAGTTATACAGTCTTAGGATCGTTAATTTGTAATTATACAATAACCAGATAAACGAACGAGAACTACACTTTTGTAAATGAAACAACTATTTTAGCCATAACCCGTCGAGTAAACGAAATATAAATTTATAAAATATTATTTTTATATTTTATCATTGTCAACTAGAAGATAGCATCATAATTGTCGTAAAAGCTGTACAAACATCGTTTTAACATAATTTGTAACCTTAAAACATCGTTTACATCTATACGAGAACTTTTTATTTATTTAATTGGTTTTCTTTGTTATATAATTCACGATTTGAATTATATACTTGTTCATTTTTAATATGTAATATATACGGAATATATTACACACTTTGCGTTTACTTTATGATTTATTTTATTTAACCAACCACCAAACTATTACAACTTGGAAATCTAAAACTTTATCAACGTGTCGCGTTGACGTAACCGTTCACCGGAAAACCCAAACACATTATCCTAGGCTAGTGGGACTTAGCCGTTAAGATTAGTTGCAACTTCTTGATCGAGCCGTTTCGTCTTCCATTTGTGTTGTGCATAGTAGATGCCTATCTGTCAATCGTTCTTCATCATCGAGGTGAGTTTATAGCCCCACGTTTTACATGTTTTATATATATTTTTGGGGTGAGAACATGCTTGTTTACAAATGCATTTACCTGATTGTTTACAAATTGGTATACATACTCATTTACATAGCTCGCTATGGGATATATTACTTGACTTCATTTTTGGTCACAAATATATGTACTTTACTTTTGAAAGGATTACGGATTAGCTTAAGCGGATTGAACTGATAACAATACAGTACTGCCCGGGTGTTCTTGGAGGGGACACCGGTAACGGGAGTATATATTCTTTATATCACTGCCCGGGTGTTCTTGGAGGGGACACCTGTGATGGGTATATATATAAGTCTACGTCACAGCTTCATGAACTGTAAATCACTTGGAGGGTGAGCGCGAATGTTATGAAATAGATCTATTCGGGTGTGATCCCCGTTCGGGTGATTAGCTATCACTGGGCAAACGAACGTTATAATATGTTGTCTACGCGAATGTTATAAAATAGATCTATTCGGGATTGACAATCCCCGTTCGGGTGATTAGCTATCACTGGGCAAACGAACGTTATAACATGTCGGATTACGATTGGTTGGGCCTACAGGGCCCACAACACTTACATATGAACTCTTACTGTTATATTAGTGCATCGGTTTCATGAGCTTAGAGTAATCGTAAACATTGTTTTATACTCACATGGATATTTACTGTGCCTTGAATAAAGTGGCAATACATACTTGAAACATTTTGGTGACATTAAATTTGTCATGCATTCTTCTTTAATAAATCTTTGGAAGAAGATTGGTACTTTTTGGTGACATTAAGATTGAGTCATGCATCTTTATAAATCTTTGGATTTTTTACATGGTATCTAGTGATTACATAGTGGACAAATACATGTCTTTGAAAACATACATTCATATTTAAACAAACCTATTGAACTCACCAACTTTATGTGACCGTTCTAATCATGTTTTTCTCGGGTATATAGATACTTTGGCTTACTTGAAGTGCATTGAGAGTCTTTACATTCAAGTTTTTTCATGGTGATGCAATTATGGGACAAATGTTATATCAATTTCAAGGAAATCAACGAGATTATTTTTTTTCGACACATTTAGAGGTCGTTCTCTTATATCTAGCGCTGTGTATTATGAAGTAACTCCCCCGGACATACTTCCGTTGCGACACGCATTTTTGGGGGGTGTACATATTGTATCCGAGCAACTGGTATCAGAAACTAGGTTGCATATTTTACCCTAGACTATAACCGTTTTTCACAAACATTGCATCACATCAAACATTTTTAAAGTGCATACACTCTACTTGCTTATGTGCTTACATTACGTGCTGCATTAAGTGCTTACGTGACATACATATATATAATATATATATGCTTGCATTCCTTTAGCGTATATCGTACGCTTATTTATATAAGAGTTATTATATAAATACCAAAATATTTTAAGACATTATGGGTTGCACAATGGTCTTATTTTACTTCTTAGACATTGTGAGTTGCACAATGGTCTCATTTCGTTCTCTGAGACATTTAAGTTAAACAATGGTCTCGTAAGGATATAATTTTCTTCATATCTTTATTACTATAATTTGTATTACACGAAGACCGAGTCAGAATTTGTTTACATGGAATTATGTATCAATTCAAGTATTACAAGTCTTGTATGGGCGGGACTTGTAATATGAGGATTGATATGATAATTGCTATGTAAACAAAACCCGTCACAGTTCTGTTTACATGGGATTATGTATAAATCTAAGTATTACAAGTCTTGTATGGGCGAGACTTGTAATAGGAGGATTTATATGATAATTGCTATGTTGACTCGTTCATAAAGACCTTTACCTTAATTACTCTAACCGAGTACTTATTAACGATCTTGAGCACGATGACAATCTCCTGATAGTTTTACTCCCAGTCTCCGAAGATGAGGTTTGAACACTCGTCCCATACTCATTAGAGCACATGCATCGTCATGTCATCCATCACCTTGATGGTTTATCTGAGTACGCGATTGCAATCGGGAATTATTAAGTAGGGATGATTTATTAGAATATATTTGTATTTGAAAGGATTGGGACGCACTTCGCCTCTTCATTAAATAAGATAAATTGTAAATCACCGAACCATAGGTTTATCAATTGATTATTTACATAAATTAGGACGCTTCTTTATGCAAATAATGAATTATAAATGAGTGGGCTTAATGGTATCCGATATGAAACGAGTATGAACTCGAGCCCGCTGATCATCGGAATTCGTTAAAAAGGCCTAGAGACACAATCATGTCTTACCACTCAGTAGAATCTTAAGGTCTCACTTGAGCTACCTTATCTCATTCTTAAGTAAGAACTTTTTTCCGTTACATATCTTTATGATCGCGAACTGTTCGTGGAACTTAACAGACATGCTCACTACTTGAACAATGGAGTTGAATCCATCTCGAAATAGCAAACTGGGTACAATATTCCCATCACCGGTCTGTTACGGTTAATTGTCGTTATGGTTGCTGTTGTTGTTCCTGGATTGGTCCCTAGATTGAGTACAAAACTTTATCAACTAAGTGAGTGAAACCCACCTTAAACAAAGATAAGCAAATGTTCGATATAGTATTCCGTTGAATTACTCATTGCAGACAAATATGTAACACCCAAGTTTAGTCACGATACTATTTTAAGTATTTGCCAGATAAGTTGGGTACTTACATCCATAAGTCCACGTGATGTGAATCATCAATCTTACAGATAGTAAAAACGAGACTCCGTCCTCGACATTTAGAAAACTAATACAACATACTCACGCGACTACACCTTCTTCATGAGGTTTCACTAAAATGATACATTCCCCTATAGGACGCGGTTATACCAGTCCATAATATGTAATGATATATTTTAAGATACCCATTGTGATGGATTAAATATCCTGGACAAACCTAGCCGACATTTTTGGTAGATTGAGAAGTGTAGAAACACCGAATTTTGCGGAATAAAGTAACACGTCTGTAGAACGAGTTTATTAAACCTTAGTCCTTTTTCTTGGTCACAACAAATCGATATCACGAACTTAATCTCGGACGAGATTTCTTTAAGGGGTAGGTACTAGTAACATTCTGTGGAATTTTTGAAATTTTTATAAGGACTATTTTAATCATTTGACTTGTCGGGTCTAGACCTGCCTTTTTGACTTTTGGTCTTTTATTGTCTCGTAAAACCAAATACCATTAGCGTGATTCCGTATAAAATTTTCGTAACATATTTCAAATATAAATCATATTTATTATTATATTTCCCAAGTGAAAGTTATTTTAACTTATTTGGCTTGAAAACGAAAAAGATATATATTAATTAATAGTTGATGTATCAAAAACGAACCACTAAATCATGTTTTCATAACTCGGACTCTAATTCAATTTGATGTAAAACGACATTCCTGACAACTTTTCAATTTTGACCGAGACCCGAAAACAGTCAGAAAGTGACTGAAATGCCCTCGCAAGATTTAGAAACGAGAAAATAATTATGTTATATTTAATTAACACTTTTATCAAATAAAAATATTTAATAAATTAGCATCATTTATTCGAAAACGTTTGTTGATAACGCGAATATACGGGTTAAAATTTATTTCTAGTTTTACTCTCGGACGAGACGTAACCGGTTCACCAAATAAATAACGAACATTTTTATAAATGTTATAAAAATATTTATGAAATATTATCAAATAAATACTCGTTTTTATCGAAAAAATGATTTGGAAAACAATGCTCAGTTTTCCGTGACTCGAATCACGTTAACTAGTTCAAACGAGTCCCGAACCGATAGTTATAAAAACTATATTAAAAAGTTACACAATAAACCCTAAACTATTATTCACTTTCTATTTTCATTTTTAAACTTTTATATATAAATAAAAAGTTTTTTATCTACTTTATTTTTTCCAAAAAAATATACACACACAGTAATAACTTCACATCCCTACTCTCTCTCCCTCATATCCGGCAGCCACCGGCCAAACCTCCGGCCACCACCGTCGCGCCGCCGCCTGAAAACTTTTCCGGCGAGTTTTCTGGCGAGTTTTTGAAAACCATCCCCATAGCTCGATCTACCCGATCCGCTGAACCACGCTCCCCACGCGCCATCCCCATCGTCTCCAGCCGCCACCACCATCGCGACATCAACACCACCATCATCATCACCTTCACGTTATCATCATCATCACCATCACCAACACCCCGTCACCACCATCCCAACCACGAACGCACCACCACATCTCAGCACGCCACCACATGGGGTGCGTTTAATTTTTGTTATATTTTTGTTAAACAAAAAAGGTGCGTTTTGCTGTTTCATAAATAGCCAAGGGGTGTTTGGTTGTCAAAACACCAAACTAGGATGCGTTTGTCGTGGGTCAGCCACCACCCGAAAAGGGTGCGTTTGTCGTGGGTTTAGGGCAGCAGCTAGATTGCGTTTGGATTGTCTCGAAAGCACCGCAGGGTGCGTTTGGTGGACTTAACCACCCACAAGGGGTGCTTTGTTTCGGCTGTAAACCACCACAAAAGGGGCGTTTGGTTGGCAGTGTATCAGCCGCCACGTTCGGGTGCGTGTTTGGTTTTGTCTCAAGCACCAAGGGTGCGTTGGGTTGTGATTTACGCACATAGGGTTGCGTTTTGGATCTGGGTCTACCAGTTAGGGTGCGTTTGGTTTTGGTGAGAACGCAACAAAGTGCGTCTGGTTTGGCGTAACAGTCATAGGGGCTGTTTGGGTTAACAGACACCACAAAGGGTGCGTTTGGTCAGGGTAAAAGCACCATAGCAGGGTGCGTTTGGTTTGCAACAATTAGGGTGGGTTCGGTTAGAGTTTAACAGATTAGAGGGTGTTTGGTCTGATGGTTATAACAATTAGGTGTGTTTGGTTTTGGGTTAATATCACTAAAGAGGGTGTTTGTTATTCGTTTGTGGCATAAGTGCCGTTTGGTGCTGGTTAATCACACAGGGTTGTTTTGGTTGCAGAAACACCCAAAAGGGGGTGTTTGGGTTGGCAGAAATCCGCTAAGGGTGTGTTTGGGATTTCAGGAAACCCAAACAGGGGTGTTTGGGATAGCAGGGGTGTTTGGTTCGCGGATCAGAACCACAGCGGATGTGTTTGGGTGAGCAGATTAACCGTAAGGGTGTGTTTGGGTTAACATAAATTGACTATTGACTAATATAAATCGACAATTAAATATAACATAAGATTTTATAAATATAAAATCGGATTAAGTGGTGGTTTAAACGGTTAAATAAAAATGATATTTATTACTTTGTTTCGTTTAAGATATAATAACATATATATATATATATAATATATATATATATATATATAATATATATATAAATATATTATATATAATAAATATAATATAAATATAAAATATACATTTATATCTAAAACGCGCGGGTGTTTGAAACATTCAAACACAGGATAATTGCAAAACATGGATTTGAATTTCATAAAAAGGGAAAAGTGTTTAAACGAAAGAGGTCATGACGACAAGTTATATATAAATTTACTATATTTTAATAATTTCGTTGTAATTGTCTATTATCTTAGAAGAACCGATAAAGACTAAGTATACAGTCTATGGATCGTTAATTTTTTTGTAATATACAATAGACCAGATAAACGAACGAGAACTACACGTTTGTAAATGAAACAACTATTTAGCCCATACCCGTCGAGTGAACAAATAATAAATTTTATAAAATATTATTTTAATATTTTAATCATTGTCACTAGAAGTTAGCATCATAATTGTCGTAAAAGCTGTACAAACATCGTTTTAACATAATTTGTAACCTTAAAACATC
Source organism: Tanacetum coccineum (assembly GCA_026074375.1). Classification (NCBI taxonomy): domain Eukaryota; kingdom Viridiplantae; phylum Streptophyta; class Magnoliopsida; order Asterales; family Asteraceae; genus Tanacetum; species Tanacetum coccineum. Next base: position 14,918 of record BQNB010084740.1, read on the forward strand.
GTTTACATCTATACGAGAACTTTTTATTTATTTAATAGGTTTTCTTTGTTATATAATTTACGATTTGAATTATATACTTGTTCATTTTTAATATGTAATATATACGGAATATATTACACACTTTGCGTTTACTTTATGATTTATTTTATTTAACCAACCACCAAACTATTACAACTTGGAAATCTAAAACTTTATCAACGTGTCGCGTTGACGTAACCGTTCACCGGAAAACCCAAACACATTATCCTAGGCTAGTGGGACTTAGCCGTTAAGATTAGTTGCAACTTCTTGATCGAGCCGTTTCGTCTTCCATTTGGTGTTGTGGCATAGTAATGCCTATTCTATGGGTCAATCGTATCTTCATCATCGAGGTGAGTTATAGCCCTACGTTTTACTATTTTAAGCAAATATTTTTGGGGTGAGAACATGCCTTGTTTTACAAATGCAATTACATGATTGTTACAAAAATTGGTTTACATACTCATTTACATAGCTCACTATGGGATACATTATATGACTGCATTTTTGATCACGAATGCATACCTTTACTTTAAAATGATTACGGATTAGCTTAAGCTGATTGAACTGATTACATAAAGTACTGCCTGGGATGTTTCTTGGAGGGGACACCGGTAACGGGAGTACTTATTCTTTAAATAAATGTTCGGGTGTCTTGCAGGACACGGTGATGGGTATATATAACAAAGTCTACGTCAACAGCTTCATGAACTGTAAAATCACTTGGTTAGGGTAAGCGCGAATGTTAAGAAATAGATCTATTCGGACGTGTGATCCCCGTTTCAGTTATTATCTAACACTGGGGCAAACTAACGTTATAGCAATGTGTCTACGCGAATGTTAAAAATAGAATCTATGCGGATTGACCAACGTCCCCGTTCAGGTGATTAGCTATCACTCGTGCAAATCGAAATGTTTTATAACATGTCGAATTATGATTGATTGGGCCTATAGGGCCCACAACACTTTCATATGAACTCTTACTGTTATATTAGTGCATCGGTTTCATGAACTTAGAGTAATTGTAATAATTGTTTTATACTCACATAGATATTTACTATGCCTTGAATAAAGTGGCAATACATACTTGAAACATTTTGGTGACATTAAATTGGTCATGGCATCTTATAAATCTTTGGGATAAGATTGGTACATTGGTGACATTAAAATGGGTCATGCATTCTTTAAAATCTTTGGGATTTTTACATGGTATTGTGATTACATATGTGACAAATACAATTATTTGTAACTATTACATTCATATTTAAACAAACCTATGAACTCACCAACTTTATGTTGACCGTTTTAAGCATGTTTTTCTCAGGTGATATAGATACTTGGCTTACTTGAAGTGCATTGGAGTCTTTACATTCAAGTTTTTTCATGGTGATGCAATTATGGGACAAATGTTATATCAATTTCAAGGAAATCAACGAGATTTTTTTTTTCCAACACATTTAGAGGTCGTTCTCTTGTATCTAGCGCTGTGTATTATGAAGTAACTCCCCCGGACATACTTCCGTTGCGACACGCATTTTTGGGGGTGTTACAGTAGCGCACCTATCTTAGCTCTCCCTCAAGGAGCTGAGAACTTCATTGTTTATTGTGATGCGTCACATAAAGGATTGGATGCGATGTTGATGCAAAACGAGAAGGTGATTGCTTACGCATCACGACAGTTAAAGATTCATGAGAAAAATTATACTACTCATGATTTGGAACTTGGTGCAGTGGTGTTTGCTCTAAAGATTTGGAGGCACTACTTGTATGGAACCAAGTGTACGGTGTTCACAGATCATAAGAGTCTACAACACATACTAGAACAAAAGGAGTTGAATATGAGGCAACGTCGTTGGTTAGAGTTGCTCAGTGATTACGATTGTGAGATTCGTTATCACCCGGGGAAAGTAAATGTTGTTGCTGATGCTTTGAGCAGGAAAGAGTGAATTAAACCATTAAGGGTCCGAGCCTTAGTTATGACTATTGGTTTGGATCTTCCCAAACAAATCTTAAATGCTCAGACTGAAGCACATAAACCAGAGAATCTCGAGAACGAAGATGTAGGAGGTATGATCAGGAAGGATATACCGAAGGAAAAGCTAGAGCCCCGCGCCAATAGAACCCTATGCTTAAATGGCAGAAGTTGGTTGCTATGTTATGGTGACTTGAGGACTGTGATCATGCACGAGTCCCACAAATGAAAATACTCTATCCATCCGGGTTCCGACAAGATGTACCAAGACATGAAGAAGCTATATTGGTGGCCCAATATGAAAGCCGACATCGCCACCTATGTTAGCAAATGTTTGACATGTGCTAGGGTCAAGGCCGAACACCAAAGGCCATCGAGTTTGTTGGTACAACCCGAGATACCCCAATGGAAGTGGGATAACATCACAATGGATTTTGTCACAAAGCTTCCTAAGTCATCGCAAGGCTATGAAATCATTTGGGTGATTGTTGACGTACTTACAAAGTCTACAATATTCGTACCAATGAAGGAGACTAACCCCATGGAAAAGTTGGCAAGGATGTACCTAAAGGAGGTAGTCACAAGGCATGGAATACCTGTCTGATCATTTGTGATAGTGACCCTAGATTCGCATCAAATTTATGGAGGTTACTTCAGAAGGCTTTGGGTACTAGCTTGGATATAAGTATTGCGTACCATCCACAAACTGATGGACAAAGCGAAAGGACTATCCAAACTCTCAAGGATATGCTACGTACTTGTGTGATCGAATTTGGGAATCGTTGGGTTAAACATTTGCCACTAGTTGAGTTTTCTTACAACAATAGTTATCACGCTAGCATCAAGGCTGCACCATTTGAGGCACTTTACGACTGAAAGTGTCGTTCACCTGTTTGTTGGGCTGAGGTTGGAGAAGTTCAACTCACCGGTCCAGAAATAGTTCAAGAGACAACCGAGAAGGTCATCCAGATCAAGCAAAGGATTCAAGCCGCTCGTGACCGACAAAAGAGCTACGCCGATTTAAAGCGTAAGACGATGGAATTTCAAGTTAGGGATTGAGTTATGCTTAAAGTTTCACCTTGGAAAGGGGTCGTACGTTTTGGCAAACGGTGGAAGTTAAACCCTAGATATGTTGGACCTTTTAAGGTGCTAGAAAAGGTTGGATCCGTTGCTTACAAGCTTGAGCTTCCTCAAGAGTTGAGCAGGGTTCACAATACATTTCATGTATCAAACTTGACGAAATGTTATCCCGACAAACAATTAGCCGTTCGATTAGAAGGACTTCATGTTTATGACAAGCTACGTTTTGTGGAGGAACCCGTAGAGATCATAGATCAAGAAGTCAAACGGTTGAAGCAAAGCCGTATCCCAATTGTCAAGGTTCGATGGAACTCGAGGAGAGGTCCTGAGTTCACATGGTAACGCGAAGACCAATTTCAAAAGAAGTATCCGCATCTCTTCACTAAACTCGTACCTTCGTCAAGTGTCGTGACTTGAGCCTTGGGGACAAGGCTCTTCTAATGGGAGGAGACTGTAACATTTCACATATTCAGGTCATTTACGACTTCGATTATTCAATTATTTATTTTTAGACTTTTGCGCGTTTACTTTTAATTTTTATCGTTAAGCTAAATCGCATAAACCAAAAATGATTATTTAACGTAAACAGGCATCAAACAATTAAATGTCTACGTCAAGTAAGTGTTATGAAGTTATTAGAATGATAATTTATAACCTTACGCTTTTTATTTTATTTATTACGTAAAACATTTAAGTGACACAATAAACCTACACTTTTGCATGCATGGCAAACCATAAACCCATTTACACTTCAACAAATACCCACTAATACCCACAATACCCAAAAACTTCATAAAACCTTTTCTAAATCATCCCCTACATGAAATTGTGCATATACACACTCATACAACTTGAAATTAAATCCTACACCTCCACCAACTTGAATAAACTATCATATTTGTTATTCAATGGATCAAACCACCACTTTTACCCAATTTGTGTCCCCCTTGTGTTATAACTCACGGCAAGAACCAAGGAAGGGAGATGAGATAAGAACCAAGCATGTAAGACATGTCAATTCATTCTTACACAAAGTGAAACCATCCATGATATGTCCTGATACTAGTATGTACTGAATAACTTAAAAACTCTTTTGGTTCCCCCTTTTTGTGATCCAGAACCGGTTACACCCTTACAAGACCTCAAACCCATTTGTTGGTTTCCCTAAGATGGTATACATGCATGTTCATCTATAAATAGATGCCATAAAGTAGTATAATCATACACACATCATTTACAAGCATAAAACTTAAGTGTTTCTCTTTTTTTTTCACATCCTAGCCCACAACTCACTACCCACTCACACATATACTTTGTATTTTTTATTTCTAAGTTAGCACAAGTATTCAAGGGTTATTATTAATCATATACAAGGTGTCTTGGAAGCTTGGTTTGGTTTATATAAGGGTTAAGCAAGGAAGGTTTGAAATTAGCGTTTTCTACTTCCATTTTTGAATTAGGGTTTGTTTGGTTGGGTTTAGTATTGTTCATCAATCATCCTACACTCATCTAAGGTTTACCTAAAGCTCTAATATTTTCAATATGTTAATTTTATGTTTTATATAATTGTGTATAGTTAAATCATCACCTTGATTTATTTTATGAAGTTATAAAATAAAAACATGTATATGTATACACGAATTACTTTTGTTTTGTGATCAAGATAATGTTTAAAATATGTTAATATGTTTAAAACAAGGATTTACAAGCAATGAAGTATTTATATAATTATTTGTCAAATTATGATTATTTATTTATTTATAAAGTTTAGATAAGTAAATAAATATGTGGGACAATTTTCTTGGACAATATGGACCTATTATTATGGACACAATGTAGAGGACTTAAATTATATACCATGGATGTTAATTTATAAATTAGAAGACTTGTGGTAATTTTATAAAGTTTAAAAGTGTATAAAATAAGTTAATTAACCTTTTAATTGCTACTATTTATTCAAACTAATTAATATTTTATTTCATGTTTTATAAAAATAATACATCTCATGAGGATCATAGGTAAGTAAGGAAATTAAAAATCCGATAAATAACGAAGGAGTTATGATTTTTACAAGGTTATGCGTATAAAAGTGTTTTTATAAAACTAAGTTTAGAAAACCTATATAAATTTGAATCTGAGATATTTCTTTGATATTTTTCTATAAAAGTAGATGTTGTAAGGATTCTAAAAAGGTAAGTAACTTGAAAAACCAATGGATAATGAACTAGTTATGACTTTTTCTTGTTTATGTATTAAAATAAACAAAAGTAATTTTATAAAAACTGATTTTTTTTACAGAAACATACAGTGGACATGGACTATGTTAGATGATATAAAATTTAATTATGAAGCCGTGGACATAAGAATCACTAAAAACCGAATTAAAACGAATAAGATACAATTAATATACGATTTCAACAATTAAAATTTATAAAAAGTATTTTTATAAATCTATACTTACTGTTACTATTCATAACAGTAAATATGAATATAATAAATTTAATATTTGATTAGATTTTTTAAATACGAATCCATACATGTAAAGAACGATGAAAACGGGATTAAAACGAGAAAGATACGATGTTTTTATTAAAAGTGACATTATAAACGTTTTAACCTTATAAATATTATTTTCTCAATTAATTAAATTATTTATATAATGAAATTATGTAAATAATACATCAAGTATTTTTGGAAAATAACAAATTTTTGGACAAGTATACCATTTTTTACGAACACGAATACATGAACACTTATTTTACAAGTACAAATTAAATTGTTTAATTTTATAAATTAAACAAACACTTTTAGGTGGTGATGTAACTATATAGAATTATATGTGGTATTAGTTATTCAAAGTACTTAGTACTCATACGACCTATATTTAATTAGGTTGCATTCGGTCATATCCGTGATGTTTTCATTCACTTGATTCATATACTCCAGTTTATTCACTAAGGTGAGTTCATAGCCCCATGTTTTACTATATCAATGATTTACAACCTTTGGGGTGAAAAACATGCATTGTTTTACGATTGGACGTAAGTGCACATTTTTACATGATTACGTGTTTGCCTAAGTAGCGATAACCCTCTGAGCCCATTATCATGAACTGTCAATTACTTTGTGTGAGCGCGAATGTTATAAATAGATCAATTTGGGATTGACATCCCTGTTCGGGTGAGTAGCGCTCACTGTGCCAGTTTATCGGATAACAGACGTATACCATGTCAGATTCGGGATGTTGCGGGTTAGAACATCATCACGGGCAATGTTGGCAATTTATATTGCAATTCATACATGTCGAGCTTCAGTGTCATGAGCTTAGGGAAACGTAATTACATTTTGTGATGTTTGCATCTGCTGCATTATCACGGGGAAAATCTTGCGGTCCTACATTACATTTTACATAAACCTATGAATTCACCAACTTTATGTTGATGTTTTAAAGCATGTTTTCTCAGGTCAATGAGGCATGAGGTGCTAAGGATACATTAGAGATACTCTTTTGGGGAGTCATGCATAAAAGATTTAGAGTTATTACATCCTGGGATATTTGTTATAATCTAAAATCTTGTTATTTCAATGTTGAACAATTTAAGCCGTTGTGCTTTGTATTAAACAATTTCAATAAATCCAATGTATCGTATTTCAAACGACTCTTTTAGAGGTCATTCTCATATCTTGTGCTATTGATTTATGAAGTAACGCTCCCGGACACATTATTTTGCTGCGACCCTATTTAGGGGTGTTACAGTCCCCCCCTTGTTGCTCAAACTGATTATGCCTTTCTCAACAAGATTTCTAAGCATGCCGGTGAACCTCTATTTGTTATTCTTTAACTTGAGCCTGAAAAATTAGCTCGTCCGGCCAACGTCCCCGCTTCAAAGGATGCTCGTGTTTCTCCTCATATTGTAAAGGAGTCAACTGTAACACCTGCTTCTGAATCCTTGGAGTTGCCTGCTAATGTTGTCCCTACTTCCTTTGCTATTGCTTCAGAGCAAAATAAGGAGTGGGTGAATGCTATGGTTGATGGGCCGAATCCTGAGATGACTGATGGTACTACCCATGCTAAGTCCGGAAGTGCCTTTGTGTAGGGTACTTCTTATGTTTCGGATGAGGTTGCTGAAGTGACTGTGGTAGTGTCTGAGCGTGTTTCCTCTAGCCCCGATGATGTTGTTGTAGCCCTTTCTGTTGGTGAGGAAGCCGATGGTTCGTTGCTCTCTTCTGCTGCTGATGAAGAGACTACTGCTAACCTCTCTAGGGTTTAGACTTAGTTTTTCCTTTCCTTCTTCCTCGCCCGTTATTTTTTGTAAGTCCATTTTCTGTTAGGGAAGAGGCGCGTGGTATGCCAAAGAACACTTGTTGCTCCGAGCTTGGGGCAAACTGACTGTAGATGTGTGGTTGTCTATCTAGCGGATCCTGAGTCATGTCACCCGTCCTAAGCCGAATGGCATCCCTCTTAGGACCTTTAGTATAGCTAGTCAAGCCTCTGTAGGTTCAACGGGCTAAATATTGCTTTCCGAAGCAGAGGTCATATTGTCACGCCTGGCCCTTGAACTTGCCTGGTTACTAGCTCGTTAAGTGTTATTTTATTTTTCTTTCAATGTAACTACCGACTACGTTCGGTTAACTATATTGCCGACTTCGTTCGGCTATTCGTAATAAGTACCTTTCAGTGTAATGTTAACTCATGGTTTAATACCTTTTAACGTGTTTGCCCTTTTGCATAGTGATGAGGTATAGTCTCACTCAGAACATCCAGAGGAAAAATATAGCTTAGATACTCCTACCATGTTGATAGAAATAATGCTTAAAAATATTATAAATACTTTTTGACCTCTCTACGTTTTGATAATCACAAAATGTAAAAACACTCAATGTAAAATTAAACGTAAACAAGTAATTAGTAGTAAATTTTAATTTTGAAAATTTAATCACTTAAAGGTATGAATAAATAAATGCTTAATCCATTTTATGATCAAAGAAATTTTTATTCAACCTTACATTTTTTTATAAAGTGTTACAAACATTTTTATAACTTTTACAAAATATTTTTACATTTAAAATAAATGTTTTATTTAAAATAAATATTTTGAATTCAAATTTTCTACCTAAAAACGGCTGAAAATGTTCCAGAAAACACCTCATTTGAAAAAGACAAACACGGGAGCGTCCAGGCCTGGGCGACCCCCTTAAATATAAGGGCCCCCCTAGTGATAAGGGGGCCGACACATGAGCTAAGAGGGTTGGCAAGAAAAAAACGCTCCCAGCTTTGCCTATAAATACTAGACTATTCCCCACTGATTTTCTTACCTCTTGCACACACAATCTTTATGTTCTAAATCAGTTTATAAATCTCTTCCATTCATTTGATAATTTAATCATAAAGCTTTGTTTCTAAGTGATCCAAGTTTAAATCCTCAAGTGCAAGAGAAGAATACTTCCTACCATCAAGTGAAGAAGTATTATAGCTTAGTGTGTGTCCTTGTAATATTGTTACAATTGTATTATGTCTTATAAATCATTTGTGTATATTGTGAAGGTGTGTATAGTAGTTAGGTTGTAGTGATCATAGGAAGATTAGTTAGATCGTGGTGATCGTCAAGAGTTTAGATAGATCGGGGTGATCTTGTTATTGTGTAGGTGAAGTGTTGTGAAGTTGTGAAGTGAAGTAAAGTTGTGAATTGTTGTGAAGTAGTGCGGTTAGTATTTTAGTCCTCAAAATACAAAAGTTATGATCGATTGGTTCTAGCTAGGATTAGAACTCGACATTTGGCTTAATGTCGGAAATCGATGTAAGATTAGTTATGTACAGTTTTCTCTGCCTAAAGAGAGATTGTTGACATAGTGAAGAAAACTATCAAGTTTGGTGCTCGAGGAGTGGAGTAGGGCGAAGAAGTGTTTCGTTACCGAACCACTATAAATCCATGTGTTGTGGTTTGATCTTTCTAACTCTTATCTCTTATCTGGCATATTTATTTCATATCTTGTTATCACTTGTTTATTTAGTTGTATCGTTTATATTGTGCAAATATTAAATTCACATAAAGTCGAATCTAAGTTTTTATAAAAAAAACTATACGTTAAATTAAAAAGCGGTAAACTATTAAACCCTCCTTCTAGTTTTTCACAATTGGTATTAGAAGGCACGTCAAACAAGATTTTTAAAATAAAATGTATTTTAAAGCTTGAATCGATCTATGGAATCAGAAAAATATTTAGAAGGACAATCTATGCAAAGACCATCACTATTTGAAAGTGATGGATTTATGTATTGGAAAAATAGATTCAAAATTAAATCAAAAGATCTAGATCTTTAGCATATTATTACCTATGGTGATTTTCCTCCTATTTAAAATAATCCCGAAACTAAAAAGGATGAAATTGTACCATTTGAAAAACAAAGCGATGATCTTAAAAAGAGACTTGCTAAAAATAATGTAGCTAAAATGGTAATTTATAACGCTTTGCCACGTAAAGAATACAAAAGAATTTTTATGTGTAAAACCGCAAAAGAAATTTGAGATACCTTATTAATCACTCACCAAGGTAATAGTCAAGTCAAAGATAACAAAATAGATATTCTTGTTCAACAATATGAACAATTTACAATTCCGGAAGAGGAATCAATAGATAATGAATTTGCTAGATTTAATACTATTATTACTAGTCTAAAAGCACTTGATGAAGGTTTTTCTAGCAAGAGCTATGTTAGGAAATTTCTTAGGGCACTTCATCCCAAATGGCACGCAAAGATTACGGCTATTGAAGAGTCGAAAGATTTGATATCATTATCACTTGACGAAATTATAGGAAACTTGAGATTTTATGAAGTGATAATTAAGAAAGACTCTAAAATGGTCAAAGACAAAAGAGAACAAAGTAGATCTCTTGCGTTGAAGGCTAAAAAGGAATCTAGTGATGATGATAGTTTGACTTCCAATAGTGAAGACGAAGAATATGCCATGGCCATGAAAGAATTCAAGAAATTTTTCAAAAGACGAGGAAAATTCACAAGGCAGCCACATGATGAAAGAAAGCCTTTCCAAAGAAGAAGAGATGACAAAAATGGTAATAGCGAAAGAAAATGCTTTAGATGTGGAGATCCAAAACATCTCATTGAGAATGTCCAACATCACTAAGAAACAATAATCAAAGAGCTTTCATTGAAGGAGCATGGAATGATAGTGGCGAAGATGAGGAAGAAAAGACTAAAGATGAAACTTGTCTTGTAGCTCAAGTGTCTAATGAGATATGCTTAGGAATAAATTTGGAGCCCGACGAGTGGATTAAAGATAGTGGATGCTCGAAACACATGACGGGTAACCGAAAGTTGTTTTCTACATACAAAGCGTATAATGGAGGCAACATTATTTTCGGAAGCAATTTGCGCGGTAACATCATTAGCAAATGTACGATTTCTCATGACTCCCTAATTATTGAAAATGTTAAGCACATAGATAATTTAAGATTTAATTTGCTTAGTGTTGGTCAAATATGTGACAATAAGTGCAAAGTAGTATTTACTGAACACAATAGCAAAATAATCAAAGACGAAAAGGTCATAGGTAAAGGAATTAGAAAAAGAGGGCTATATGTGATGAAACTAGGAAATAAACCGGAAGATAAAATATGTCTTGCAACTTTAGATGAAAACTCCACTTTATGGCATAGGAGATTAGGTCACGCAAATATGCAATTAATTCAATCGCTAACGTCTAAGGAGTTGGTTAGAAATATACCTAAGCTTAAATTTGACTGACATTTTTGTGACGCTTGCAAAATTGGAAAGCAAGCTCATGCTAGTCACAAGGCCAAAAATATAGTATCGACAACTAGATGTTTAGAATTATTACATATGGACTTATTTGGCCCTTCTGCCATACGGAGTTATGAAGGAAATCGTTATACCTTAGTAATTGTAGATGACTATTCTCTATTTACATGGATTAGATTTTTAGGAAATAAAACCGAAGCTTTCGAAGAGTTCAGAATATTTAGTAAAATGATTCAAAATAAATTAGGATGTTCCATATTATCAATTAGAACGGATCATGGTCGGGAATTTGATAATGAAGTACAATTCAGAAACTATTGTGACTTAAATGGGATTTCTCACAATTTATCCGCTCCTCGTACTCCACAATCAAATGGGGTAGTAGAAAGAAAGAATCGCACTCTATAAGAAATGAGTAGGACTATGTTGAATGAACAATCCATTCCACAAAAAATTTGGTGTAACGCGGTCGATACATCAAACTATATAATTAATAGAATTTCCATTAAACATATTTTAGGAAAAACCCCATACGAGTTGTTAAGAGGTAGAAAACCAAACCTTAACTATTTCAAAGTATTTGGAAGCAAATGCTTCATTCTTAATACAAAAGATTACCTCACCAAGTTCGACCCAAAGTCGTACGAATGTGTTTTCCTAGGATATTTGCAAAATAGTAAAGCTTATATAATTCTTAACAAATAAACAATGAAAGTCGAAGAATCCTTAAATATGACATTCAATGAAACTCCTCCCCCACCTAAAACATCACCATTGGAGGATGATGATTTAGTCAAAGAAGAAGCTATTGAGGTTAATAGAATAAGACCCTTAGGCAATGATCTCGAAGATAAATCTTTAGAAAACAATGAAATCATAAACATTAAAGAATCTAAAAGTCACCCACTAGATAATGTTATTGGTAACTTAAATCAAATAACTCTTAGATCACAAGCTCAAGACAAAAGTAATTTCTTATGTTTTCTTTCAACAATAGAACCTAAAAATATAAATGAAGCTTTAAAAGATGAAAGTTAGGTAATGGTCATGCAAGATGAATTAAACCAATTTATATCAGATTATATTTAGGAATTAGTCCCTAATCCTATGGATATGACCATTATTGGAACTAAATGGGTATATAGGAATAAGCTTGATGAAAATGGTGTTGTATCTAGAAATAAAGCTAGGCTAGTTGCCCAAGGTTATAATCAACAAGAAGGAATTGATTATGATGAAACTTATGCACTCGTAGCTAGTTAGAATCTATAAGAATTTTATTAGCTTATGCATGTGCACTAGACTTCAAATTATTTCAAATGGATATAAAGAGTACATTCCTTAATGGTTTTATCAATGAGGAGGTTTACGTGGCACAACCTCCGGGATTCATTGACTTCGCAAAACCTAATAATGTTTATAGACTCAAGAAAGCGCTTTACGGACTTAAACAAGCACCTAAAGCTTGGTACGATAGATTGAAAGCCTTTCTTATTAAACATGATTATACCATGAGAATGGTAGACAACACACTCTTTACTAAAAAGAAAGACTCAAATCTCATCATTGTCTAAATATATGTCGACGACATTATATTCAGATCAACTTGTCAAGAATTATGTGATGATATTGCCAAGATCATGCACGATGAGTTTGAAATGAGTATGATGGGGGAACTAAAATTTTCTTAGGTTTACAAATAAAACAATTAGAAGCTGGCATATTCTTTAATCAATCAAAATATATAAGAGAAATGCTTAAGAAATTTGGATTAAAAGACTCTAAGGCAATGAAAACTCCTAGATCTATGGAAACGAAACTCACGAAAGATGAAGAAGGTGAGATCGTAGATAATACCAAATATAGAGGTATGATAAGTAGTTTATTATACTTAATGGTAAGAAGGCCCGATATCATGTTTAGTGTTTGCCTTTGTGCACGCTTCTAAGAGGATCCCAAAACCTTTCACCTTGAAGCGGTTAAACGTATCGAAAGATACGTTAAAGGCACTACGCACTTAGGATTATGGTATCCTAAGGGGTCTGACACAGAAACCATAGTATATGCAGACTCTGATCATGCGGGAGATTACGTGGACCGAAAAAGCACTAGTGATATTTGCACGTTTATAAGATGTTGTTTAACATCTTGGTTTTTAAAGAAGCAAACCGCTCTTGCTATTTCCACTACCGAAGCCGAATATGTAAGCGCCAAAAATGCATATCAACAAGCACTATGGATGAAACAAGCTCTCGTAGATTATGGCATTAGGTTAGATGACATTCCTATAATGTGTGATAACAAAGGGGCTATAGACTTAAGTAAAAATCCCGTACAACACTCTCGTACAAAACACATTGAGATTCGTCGCCATTTCCTTCGTGACAATGTTCAAAAAGGAAATATTTCCATAGAAAAGGTCTCATCGAAAGATAACATTGCCAACATTCTAACTAAACCCCTTAAACGTGAGCCTTTTAATTACTTACGTCTAGGTCTAGGAATGATGGAACACATTGATTAAGTACTTATTAAGTATCCATATCACTATCAATGTTAATAGGAACTCAATTTACCTAAAAGTAAACAAGAACATTGAACTACAACCAAAACCAACACGCCTAAATCGAAAAATTAGAAAAATAAAATCGTCAGATAGGCGGCCCCCTTAGCTCTTAAAGGGCGACCCCCTTAGTGATAAGGGGGCCGACCATGCACATAAAGGGACCGACCATCTGACAGTCCGTAAATTTTTTTCTCTTAAATCTTTGTCTAGGATTCTATTTTGCACAAAATCAAATATTAGGAATTTCTCAAAAATTAGTTTTCCTACAAAATTACGTATTAGTAAACACTTACAAACTTTGGTTTTGCCAAAGCTTAAGCTTCAAAACTT
>BQNB010084741.1:0-28662 GCA_026074375.1 Tanacetum coccineum
TCTAAATACCCAAATAACTATATAAACCAACCCCGAATAAACCTTGAGCTTCAAAATCTTGATCAAAAACAACAAGTGTGTGTTTGTGTGTGTTTTTGCCACGGACAAAACCTAATAATAGAGAGAGAGAAAAGTTTTTAGCTTGTGTGTGTTTTTAGTAAAAGAAATAATGTTGGTAAAATGGATGGAATGAAAGAAATAAGTAGGAATCAAAAGTCTAGGTGCAATGTGTGAGATTTGAACCTAGTATCATCCAAAAAGAATTCAAGGATATCAATTGTACCAATAGAGACCAACTTGCTAGAAATGTGGAGCCTTGTTGGCTAGAGGGGACGGACAAACATCATAGGGATGGGGAGGGGGTATTTTGCCATTTCTCAATTCATTTCCCACTAGATATTTTTCTAATCACTTAAGATATTATTTCAAGCTTTGATATTTTTAAATTATCGATTAAGGTTTACGTAAAACTAAAAAACGTAAAATACTAAAAAGAAAATTCTGAAATTTTGAATATCAATCCGAAATGTAAAAACGCAATTCATTGTCGAAAGACTAAATTAATTAGCAACCCGGGAAACTTCCGGGAATGATTCTCACATATATACTGGTGAACTCCCCGATTTTCACATAAAATTACTTGTAATCATAAAAGTCAAACTAAAGTACGAAAAGTAAACGATGACATTTAGAAATTTTTATGGGGTGTGACATCCTTTCCCTGTTAGAAAAGCTTTGTTCTCAAAGCTTAAGACGTGACGTTCGGTGCAGATACAAATTTTGCAAATAAATGTGGGTATTTCTTCTGGAACTGGTCCTCGCGTTCCCAAGTGAATTTGGGACCTCGTCGCAAGTTCCAACGGACCTTAACGATCGGGATACGACTTTGCTTTAGACGCTTGACCTCACGGTCCATGATCTCGACGGGTTCTTTGATGAAATGAAGCTTATCATCGATGTGGATCTCATCCAACGGAATTACTTGTGTTTCATTGGATAAACACTTCTTCAAGTTCGATACCAATCTGTCACCACGTTCGCCTTTCCCCGATGGTAACGTATCTCACAGTCATAATCACTTACCAGCTCTAACCATCGACGTTATCTCATGTTCAACGCCTTCTGATCAAGAATATGCTATAAACTCTTGTGATCAGTGAACACGGTGCACTTTTTGCCATACAGATAATGTCTCCACATCTTCAGGGCGAACACTACTGCTCCTAACTCCAAATCATATGTCGTGTAATTCTTCTCATGAATCTTGAGTTGACGAGATGCGTATGCTTTGACCTTCTCCCTTTGCATCAAAACAAAACCTAATCCTTTATGTGAGGCATCACAATAAACCACAAAGTTCTCACTACCCTCAGGTAAAGCTAAAATCGGCGCGCTACACAGCTTTTGTTTCAGCGTCTGGAACGCAGCTTCCTCCTTTTCTCCCCAATCAAACTTCACGCTCTTTTGAGTCAACTTCGTTATACGCTTGGCGATTTTCGAAAAACCTTCGATGAATCGTCAGTAATAACCAACAAGACCTAAAAATTGACGAATTTTGACTCGATCTTAGCAGGATCAACGGGAATGCTTTCGCTATCAATTACGTGACCGAGAAATTGCACCTTCGGAAGCCAAAACTCACACTTCGAAAACTTGGCATACAATTCCTCCTTCTTAAGTAATTATAATATTAGCTTAAGGTGCACCTCGTGATCTTCCTTGCTATTGGAGTAGATCAGGATGTCATCAATGAAAATGATCACGAATTTGTCTAGATACAGCTTGCACACCCGATTCATCAGATCCATGAATATCGCCGGTGCGTTGGTTAGTCCAAAAGGCATTACTTGGAGCCCGTAGTGACCATAACGAGTCCTGAACGCCGTCTTTAGGATGTCATCCTCACAAAATCTGAGTTGGTGATAACCGGACCTTAGATTGATCTTTGAGTAAACACTTGACCTTTGTAACTGATCAAACAAGTCATCGATTCTTAGAAGTGGATATTAGTTCTTCATTATAAGCTTGTTTAGTTCACGGTAGTCGATACACATCTGGAAAGATCCATCTTTCTTTTTGACAAACAAAATCGGAGCTCCCCAGGGTAAGGAACAGGGTCTTATAAATCCTATGCCAGAAAGTTCCTTTAGTTGAGCAGACAATTCTTGCATCTCTGACGGTGCTAACCGGTACAAGGATCGTGCTAGAGGTACAGCACTCAGGACCAAGTCGATTTGAAATTCAACTTGTCGTGTTGACGGAAGTCCAGGCAAATCTTCTTGAAAGACTTCTGGAAAGTCCCGTACGGTCAGTACGTCCTCAAGTTGCTTCTCTTCCGACTTATCTTCAGTCTTCTTCTTTGTAAATTGAGCCAGAAACACTTGACATCCTTTCTGAATATACTTCTGGGTCTTGGTACACGAGATAATACTCAATCTCGACTTTTCTCCACCACTACATCCATCTCCTTAAATTTCCAGCACTTCATTCCCATAGGGGATACGTATGATCTTCTCATCACAGACAATCACGGCGTGATATCTCGACAGCCAATCCATACCGATAATGACGTCGAAACTTCCTAGTTCTACAGGCATTAGATCTATATCTAATGGATGACCTAACAAGCCTAACGTGAAACCTCTAAGAAAAGTATTCATTTTTGCAATTCTTCCGTTAGCTAGCTCTACGACATAACTTATGTCTAAAGTGGATTGGACGATATCAAGTAGAACACTAAAAGTAGTCGACACAAAATTCCTATTAGCACCCGAATCAAATAACGTACGTGCATGATAGTTATTGAGAAGAAACGTACCCGTGACAACATTAGAGTCAGGGTTAGCTCCTCCTCCTCCTAGAGTGTAGACTCTTCCCTTAGCTTCATTCGGCTTGTTTCTCAGCTTATTCTCACAGTTCTAATTTTTCAACTTCGGACAGTCACTCCTATAGTGACCCTCCCTTCCACACTCATAGCAGGCAACAACCTTTGGATTTGACTCTGGGGCTCCTTGAGTAGTAGTGGCAACTAGGGCTCTATAATACCTTGTCATGTGTCCAACCCTTTTACAGTTGTTACATTTCACCGTACACTATCCCTCATGATGCAATTTGTACCTGTTGCAGTAGGGTAGTGGCCCAGCATATCCCCTCCTCTTACTGTTCTCAATAATGTATGCTCTGGCCACATTCTACCAATTACCACCTTGTCTCTTAAACGGTGGTTGTTTCACATGGTTATATCTTTAATTGCTATCAAATCTCCTCTTATTCTCTGCATTCCTTGAAGCATAACCCTTCAACTTTTGGTCCATCAAGTTGTTAGCATTACGGACAGCATCCTGGAGTCTTGTAGGCTCTGCAGCAATCACATTCCCTTGAATGTTATCAGGGAGACCTCTGATGAACTTCTCAACCCGATCCTCCTCCTCAGGGAGCATCTTAATGCACAACAGAACCAGCTCCTGGAACCTTTGTGTGTACGCAGTCAGGTCATTATTCTTCATGATCAGGTTCCACAACTCAGTTTCCATTTTCTGAATTTTATTTCTCTAGCAATACACCTCAGTCATCAGCTTCATCATTGCCCTTCACGTCATGGCATACGCAGCATCAGTTCCAACTATTCTCTTATGAGAGTTCCACCAAGTTAAGGCATTGTTCTGCAGAGTGTGTTAGCCTTATTAATGTTAAGTTAAACAAGAAAGTTATCGGTCTTATTAAGTCAATTAGGTCTTGTAATGTAATAGGCTAGTCAGGTATTAACAGGCTTGGAATGTAATCTAATATTGTCTATGTTTAGGGGTCAAAGCCCAAGTTTATCCAAGCCCGACCCATTTAGAAAGCCCATGTGCCAAGTAGTAGGCTAAGGGTATAAAAGAAACCCTCTCCACATATAGAGAGGGTGTTGGTCATTTGTGTATGTGTTTTTCACATGTGTAAAGGATCCACCACTCTCTACTTTCTCTCTCTAACAAATCTTCCATTTTCCTCATCCTCTTTTCTCCTTTTTAAATTCGGCTTATTAGTACTTATTTGGGTTTGCTTATAGTTATGTTTGGATTAATAGTGGGATAACAGAGTGCATAAGGCATACTTCACCTGATACTTTGGTGGACAATTGCTGATGTGGAATACCATCTCCATCTTCTTAAACCATCTTGTCAGCCTAACAACTCCTTTGTTTCCCCTTAAAGGTGAGTGGCTGACATTTCAATAAATCTTGGTAGGTGCACTCACGTGTAGCTGGAACCATACCTCTAATATTCACATTAGGGTTTCCATTCCCATTTCCATCCTCCTATCCATTCCCATTACCTGTTTTCCCGCCTCCATCTCCATTTTCCGTTCCCATGTCATTTACATAATATCGTCCATGTCCGTCTCCATTCTCTCTTTTGGTGGGTTCGCGGATTTCGGTAAAAGCTTCCTCCACACGTCGTTCGATCATTTCTTCGATCGCAGCTGGGGTCATCCTAGTACGTGTAGCAGGCAGCATTGTTCTACATTATAAAGAGTAAAACACGGTGAGATTTTCAGGGGCTATAGGGTCACCATATACGCTAGATAGGATATTTAGCTTATATAATATGGAGACATAGAATCAAACGAGTTCATGTCGCCCAAAACGAATTAAATAATTATCAATCCAATATGTAAAAAGCTAAAAGAATATGATAATAGGAAATTACGATTTTATATCATATATGATAGTCGGTTACATCGCTTTCTAAAAGATAACACGAGTTTCTAATCGATACAACTGCTAAGCACTAGCCACTATGCTACTGATCGGTACATAAATACTAACGAAACTAGTCTATGGACGATAACCTAAATGTCTCCTGGCATAGGTCTCTAGCCTCCTAAACTCTATGCGGTCATAGTAGCAAAATCTATGAATCTGCCTCAAATCCTCCTGCGTGTATGCCATGTGACATTGCAGGCTGTCAATCCGCTCTCTCTCAATACATAACAGAGCTTTAAGCCTCATGTTGTCTCTTTTGAAAGTCCTAATCCTCTCACTCATATCTGCTCTCTCTCTAGCAGAAATCAAACTACTCGCCTCCAACTCTCTTTGGCCAGCCTCGATACCCGTAATCCAATCAACATGAATATCTACCATGTGATCATATAGCTCTTGCATGACCACATCCAGTCCTATCTGTACTACCTCTTGAGATCTATCGGCACTGACAAGATCAAGAAAATCCTCTCTAGTATCCTCCTTATCCGTAGGCACAGGAGTGTCCTCTGACATTACTGGCTCTACAACAATATCAACTCCTATCTCCATAGTACCTCTATGACTAGACTCGGCCTCCTTATCATCCTCATCCTCTTTGTTAATCCTAGTATAAACCTCAACTCTAACATCTGTCTCCGTAGCCGTTGCAGCGCCATCAGCCGCAATACAAGCATCGATGTCTTCCTGAACATCAAAATCAATATCAGGCTCGGTGTAAGGCTCATAACTCTCCTCTGAACTAACCTTATAATCAGTTGCAGAAATGAAACCTCTAATCCGGTGAGAAATGGTCTGATGGAGAATGACTCCTTGAATATCTCAATGCAAGTCGGTGTAAAGGTAACGGTCCAACACTCCTCCTAGCTGTCAACATCTTGTATACCCCATTAGGCTGGGTATGGTAAGGTCGAACATGAATCGGCTGTCCGGTTACATCTTTATACCCCAATTAGGCTGGTTATGGTAAGGTCTGAACATTGAATCGGGGTCCGTGTGTAAGTCAAGAAACAGCTGGTCAGCGGTGTTGTAATCTGAGTGGTACACGAGTAAAATTTGATGGTAGGTACATGAATCATGGTAGGTGATGATGTGGGGTGATGAGCGTTGCTGCTACTCAGCTACCTCCACCGATAGTACATGTACCCTCATAGGGTCCTGTTTGGGTGGTCTATTAGAAGTGTCACTATCAGATAAATCAATGTACAGAAACGGGGAAGTATGTAGTAAGGTGGAAACAATAGGTGGATCAACAATAGGTATAGTAGTCGGAATGGCAGTAGGAATCGTGCCAAATAAGATAACCTGAGCAGTGGACGTCCCCACACTATCCGAGGGAATACGATGACAGAAATCGAGATGATAGAAATGGCCAGGACCTGCACAAGCAACAGTTTATATAAATCTCTTTATATCAACCATGCAAGATGCAGGGGAAATACGATGCAAAGTAAAATACATTATATAAATTATATAAGGCGATATGAAATTATCACTTACGTAAAATAATATTATAATTATTATATATGTAAGGCAAGGATGGAAATACGTAAAGGCACATGTAATTTACGTAAGGAACACATACTGGTTATAGACCAGATCTAGTTATTCTACCTGGTTCTCTATAACCTTAGCTCTCGATACCAATCTGTCACACCCCAAATAGGGTCCCATCAGAATAGTCAACTGGGGCGTGACGTGTCATGGATATCAACGTCACAAGGTACAAAGAACGACCTCTAAAGGGTACATTTTGGAAAATCATACTTGTTACATTAAATAAAGTAAATAGTCCTACATTTATCCCAAAATAAGTGTCAAAAGATGCAAAAGCGTAAATAAAAGTTTGATAAAAGTTTAATAAGCATGAAAAATCAGAAGTCTTGAAAATGGCTGTCACATAGAAGGAAGACCTCAAATAGCACCTTGAATAGATATCCAAAGCTAAGCACCTAAAAACATTGCTTAAAACGGTCAACATAAAGTTGGTGAATTCATAGGTTTAGTTTAAACATAATAAGGTGGATCACAAGATTTGAAGCGGATGTGACAATTATAACAGATACAATGTCACATGAAAAGCATTTACATTGCGCTAAGCTTATGAAACCGAGGCTCAATATGTAAGTATCATATAAATCATGCCAAGTAAGTAAATCATGCCTAACATGTATCCGACCAAAGATAACTTAAACGAAATCCGACATGTTATAATCCGTTAGTTTGGCACCTCCAAAACTAGTAAGCGCTACTTACCCAGATAGGGATAATTAGTCCTAATAGATCTATTTATAACACTCGCGCTCACTTAACCAGTACGGTCGGTCAAGAAATTAACGGTTCATGATGAAATGGGCAGTAGTGGTCTAAACGCAAAACTTAGGTAACACGTAAATAGGGAAAATTCTCATGTAAAGTACTTGTGTCCAGTTTTGAAAAGCAAACAATGTTCTCACCCTAAATGTTATAAAACATAAGTAAAACAGTAGAAAAATGAGCCTATGAACTCACGATAAACGATAAAGTAAAGCAGCTGAAACGAAAGATCACGCGGGGATGCACAACTATGCTAGGTCTCGACCTAATAATAAACGGATGATGCGTATTTTCTTTTAAAATATATTTTTATCAAGTTTTAAATTTATAAAACTCGATCTACCTAACAACGCACTAACGGGCATAGAACCCGATCGTAGGTAGTATAGAATGGTAAATCCGAGGTCGTCCCAAGAGCTAAGTTGTAATTAGTTTTAATTTTAAGTGTCACGTTTTGAAAATGGTTTTTGAGTTGATTTAAATTGGAATTAAAAGAACAATAAAAATAAATAACTGAAAGTAAAAGGATAGGAGATATCAAGAGAGAAAACGTGCTAACCTAGTTACTTCATTACTATTGTTATGAAGACAATTTCCTGTGCAATGTCAAACTATGGTTTCATTACTGGTCTCTAAGGTCGATAAACTTGAATGTGCATATACAGTCTATCCTATACTACCTGTGATTCTGAATCAGTCCCAAATCATCTGGGAGGTAGGTTATCCATGTTGCAGTGATTAATCCCAACTATTCCCAAAACATATCTAATAACCTATTAAGATTATTAACCCCTCTGAAAGAGTTCCTGTGCTTTTTAAGTATTGAGTGATAAGTGCGGTGACCGGTCAGTTCCTACACCAGGTAAGGAGTTAGTGATCCTCCCTAGTACCTATTGGATCCCATCATGACAAGATAATCTATTAATGGGGCAAGCTAGGTCCCAACCATCCGTACTACCAAAACCCAGGGTTACACGATAGTCAAGGAATATCTAATGAAACCATAATTTAACAGGAAATAATCATAACAAAAGTAATTACATAACTAGGCCGGCACTTTAAGTTCTTAGCCGCTCATGGTAACGGTAACACAGTAAGAGATATAATAAATCATATATTGAAAACTCATAATTCTTACAGTATTTGTATTTTAAACGATTAAATACAAAAAGTAAGTAAAGTGTGATCTCCCTTGGACTCCAGGTGGAATTGTTTAAAGGTTGGAAGCCTTTTTCACCTCTCTAATTGGCTGTGGAGGAAGTGATGTCAGAATAGCTTCAATGAGGCCTCTATTTATAGATATCGAACTTGCTACGGCGTAACAAGTAAAGATGTTACGCCGTAACCAACTTACACGACATTCCATAATTAAGCAGTTGTTACGGCGTAACTAGATATGGTGTTATGCCGTAACCTTTATATAACTTCCATATGTACGTGATCTTCATTCCATATTTGTGGATCTTCATGGTTACGGCGTAACTGGATAAGGTGTTACACCGTAACGATAATTTTGACAAGATTTCCTTCCAAATATAGGGTTACGGCGTAACTAGATATGGTGTTACGCCATAACATTGTTCAGAATTTACACTTTAAGTCCCTTTTCCCTTGTTTCTTGTCACTTTCCTGTATTTCACCTGAAAACTACAAAATAGCAGAAAATATCTCGTTTTCGAGTGTTAGTGAAACATTTGCAAGTATTTTAGGGGGTATTTTGCCACCAAAAAGTATTAAATATTTAATGTTATCAAATATCCCCCTACTTGACTTCTGCTCGTCCTCAAGTAGAACCTGTTAAAACATTTTATAAAAAGATTTCTCGAGAATAACTTCAAAAAATAAATTTATAAAACTCTTATGCTAGAAAATATCAAAGCTGAACACCTCACGAAAAGGGGATAAAAAGTCACTCAGCTCTCCACTAGTCTAATCGTTTCATTTTCGGGGTGATCGCTCAATTGCACAGTCATAGAATGTATTCTATCATAAGCTTGGAAAGTACACAAGTCTGCACCAGTTAGAATTAGGGTCTAAATAACTCTCAAAGGCAACAAGGGTATTAAGGTTTAAAGGATGATTAAGGGTTAGGATAGACATGGGATACACCTTTAATGGTTGTTAATAAAAACACAAAACAAATAGTCTAAAATAATCTATGGTTGTCGTAACTAGCTACTATCCATTCATGGGTCCAAGAGTAAAAGTCTAAAAATCTGATCTTCAATAATGGGTGATGTGTGCTAAAACACACATCATTTGTACCCCAAAATATGCTAATAAACAGACTAAAACACTAAAATATGAGTAATTATGTTGCAAATATGTTTGTATTGTGTTTTTATGTCTTACAGGTACAAAGGATTGGAAACAAAGCAAAAACGGTAATTTTCGGGTGACTTTTGATGACGTTTTTACGTTTATTGAGGTTCAAACGAAGTCGTCAATATTCCTCGATTACACCATTAGAAAGAGCACGAAATTTCGAGTCCAACAGTACCGGCCATTCATATTTAAACTTTTTTATTTTGAACCTTTTTCGTCCCTGTTTGAACCTTTAGTTATAATGAACCTGGTCCTGACACGTATGGTTCCCCCCACTTGAGATATTAACAATGTCATAAGTGCGTGGTACTGGGGGGTCTGATAGTTCATTACTGTTAAGTTTCCTCAAAGTATATAATTCTCGTTCCCATTCCCCCGAACTATGGACTTAAGTAGCCATAGATTTCAACACAAAGAAAATAAAGACTACAAGGTAGGCTAAGGTGAATTGGTGTAACAAAACATTTAGAGTTGTGGTGAAAACATAGATTGGCTCAACAGGGTTGATCTAGGGGTATCTCGCACTAATAATGAGTGCAACAGAAGGGTTTATCACGGGAGGTCGACAAGTCAGTGTAACAAGTCAATAAACGCACACATATAGGCTATTTTGGTAATTTACTAAGTGTTGCCTTCTTGAACTATCTATTCCTGCTAATCAATTAGGTCTCGAAATGATGTACATGCCAAGTTTTAAAGTCTACAATACTACCGGCACACTCAATAATTTAGTGGATTTTTGAATAATATGATGGAAATGAAATATTAGGCATAAATCTCACCAAGTATAATAAAGGGTAATGTGCATTCAGCAAAGATTAATTCTAGTTATGTAATAAAAATTTGTAAAAAATTTTAAAATTGGCATAATTTTCAATTTTCAAAGAAAACTAGAAAATAAAAGGCAAAACATACGTCAAGTATTAATTCTACTCTCATCTCCCCACTTGATTTGTACAATGTCCCTTATTGTATTTAATTTTTAAGGATAAAAAATAATTAAATTTAAAAAGAAAAGAGTGGAATTAAGACAAGAAACTCCCTGAGCTTTGCTTTGAAATTTGAAATTTGGCAGAAATCTTTAGATTATTTCCGTCTTCTCGCAAGCTCTTTATCCCCTGTGATCACAAAACAAACCAAAGCATAACATCGTTCTACAAGAATATATGATAGTGTACAGGAAAATGCAAACCTAACTCACTTTTATAGGAATCACGGATGCATTTAGCATATGCAACAAGCCTTTTAAACCTCTTGAGTTGCATAAGTGGCGACGTGTCGTATCGTGAGGGCTGTCCATAGAGTGAACATTACCCCACAAAATTCTATTTCGTATACAAGGTTTAAGACATGTTTATAAAACTTAATATTTTAGGGATTCTGAAGGAGTTATGCTAAACTCTGGTGGTTTACGTCGTAATCAAGTGGTATGAAAATTTTTAAGTTTTTAAAGTGTTACGGCGTAACGTTTTGAAAAAGGTTGAGTCTATAACTATTACATGGTTATGACGTAAACTAAAGTTGTTACGCGTAATGCTGCGATTAACAAAGTTACACATGATTATGAGTCGAGCCTATTCTCCTGATAAAATGCCATTGCTCCTGGATCCTGCAAAAAAAAAGTTGAAAAACATACAACATACCTAATATGCAAATTGAAAGATAGTATGAGTGCCTCCCAAAAAAGCGCGCTTGTTTTTTGTATCACTGAGCTTGACTCCACCCTTATTTGCAAGTAATTAGGTGTTCCTTCCATCATTTGAGATGAAGTTTCGTGTGACGAGTACGCAATGAACACATGAATTGTACTGGTAGTGGGAATGTCAAATTAAGAACTATATGCTGTTGGTTGAATTTTCATTTCCCTGTTGTATAGCTCAATTGGTGTAGTAATTTCGAATGAAAGTCTTACAATCATATGTTTTATAACAGGGTTATCATATTCTTTTTCGGCAACCTCTGTAATATGAGAAAATTCCTCCTCAAATTTGTTTGATTGCTTGTTAGACGTAGGATTTGTAGCCGGTGCTACATAGTCGTCGTCAGGTTGTGGTGATGAGAAATCGTTTGGGGGTCTATGGTTTGCATACACTTTCATTTAAAGGAATATCATAATCCTGTTCCTTTTCCCTTACAATTTTATCCTTATCATGGACTAGTCCTAGTGGTATACATGGTGGCACTACTGGTTCAAGGTTGGGTAAAGTGTGTATGGTAGGTGTTAGAAATTGCCTTAGCCTTTCTACATCCTTGCTTGTAATGTACCAACCGACATCCATGTCCCCTTTATCTTCTTAAGCTTTCTCATTATGAATTTCCTCAGGATTTCCAATCATGTGGACGGTTTCACGAGTTCTGTAAAGGCTACCTATTTTTTCATTCAAATGTCCTAGAAACGGTGTAGGTGGTAAGTCATGAGGAACTGATTCCTTCATGTTTTCCTTACCCATTGTCGTTATTGCCTTAACCTTTTATCCTGTATTAGTGAGGACTTTATGGGTTAATTGATAAGATTTTTCCTGTAGGTTCTTTGTTCTAGTTTTAAGTGTCCTTATGTTTGATTCTATGTTTTCAAGGATCTTCCTCATCTTTTCATCATCCGCGGTCTATTTTTTAATTGTGTCTTCCCAAAATTTGATGATGGTTTCTTCCAAGGATTCCATATATCTGCTATGCTTGATTGCCTTGTTCTCTTTTTTGAGAGAGCACTCCTTGGTTAGATGTTCCCCTTTGAAACTTTCGTGAATGTTGTCTAGGACATCGTTGATTCTTTCCCTAGTGGTTGTTTCATCATACCAGTTATGCGAATGGTTTGCCATAACTTGTATTGATTCTAGGGTTTGTGTTGGTGTCATCAGAGGAATGAACCCGTTAGAGTCGAGAATTTTACGAGTAGGGATGTATAATCCAGTGTAGAAGATAAGAACCTTCTATTGACAGTTTAGATCGTGCAACGGACATTGGTAAAGAAGATCATTGTATCTTTCCCAAGCATAATACAATGTTTCATCCCTTTCTTGCTTGAAATTACGGATTTCTTCTAATTTCTTGGCAGTTATGAAAGGGTGACAATATCTCCAAATAAATTCTTTTTTAAGGAGATCCCATGTAGTGATTGACCCTGCTGGAAGCCTGTCTTTCCATCTCAAGGCTCGTCCCTTGAGTGTAATTGGAAAAACCCTAAGCATAATGGCATCGTGAGTGACGCCAGGGAAGTGGAAGAGATCCACAATCTCTAATACCGTACGCACATGTTCGTAAGCGTCTTCATCATCGGTGCCTGCGAAAAGTTTGCGTCTTAATTCCCTCATAAAGTTTGCATTTATCTCAAATTCGACGTCATCGCCAATCTTGGGGTTCACTATGCCTGGTTTAATGTCATCTGGAATCAAAGCTATGTACTGCTCTATGGTGAGCGCGTTGATGTCTACATCATCTTCCATATCTAAAAACTTACAAGAAAAACTAGCATAATATATTTACAAAAAGGAAATATATATATCATTATTCATGTTTTATTACTAACTAATTTTTAGCTCCCCGGCAACAGCGCCAAAAACTTGATGCGTATTTTCTTTTAAAATATATTTTTATCAAGTTTTAAATTTATAAAACTCGATCTACCTAACGACGCACTAACGGGCAGAGAACCTGATCGTAGGTAGTATAGAATGGTAAATCCGAGGTCGTCTCAAGAGCTAAGTTGTAATTAGCTTTAATTTGAAGTGTCACGTTTTGAAAATGGTTTTTGAGTTGATTTAAATTGAAATTAAAAGAACAATAAAAATAAATAACTGAAAGTAAAAGGATAGGAGATATGAAGACAATTTCCTATGCAATGTCAAACTATGGTTTCATTACTGGTTTCTAAGGTCGATAGACTTGAATGTGCATATACATTCCATCCTATACTCCATGCGATTCCGAATCAGTCCCGAATCATTTGTGAGGTAGGTTATCCAGGTTGCAGTGATTAATCTCAACTATTCCTAAAATATATCTAATAACCTATTAAGATTATTAACCCCCTCTGAAAGAGTTCCTGTGCTTTTTAAGTATTGAGTGATAAGTGCGGTGACCGGTCAGTTTCTACACCAGGTAAGGAGTTAGTGATCCTTCTAGTACCCATTAGATCCCATCATGATAAGATAATTTATTAATGGGACAAGCTAGGTCCAAACCACTTGTACTACCAAAACCCAGGGTTACACGATAGTCAAGGAATATCTAATGAAACCACAATTTATCTGGAAGAAATCATAACAAAAGTAATTACATAACTAGGCTAGCACAGTAAGAGATAGAAGAAATCATATATTGAAAACTCATAATTCTTACAGTATTCGTATTTTGAACGCTTAAATACAAAAAGTAAGTAAAGTGTGATCTCCCTTGGACTCCAGGTGGAATTCTTTGAAGGTTCGAAGCCTTTGTTGCCTCTCCAATTGGATGTGGAAGAAGTGATGTCGGAATAGCTTGAATGAGGCCTCTATTTTATAGATATCGAACCTGTTACGGTGTACCCATTAAAGATGTTACGCCGTAACCAACTTACACGGTATTCCATAATTAAATAGCTGTTACGGCGTAACCAGATATGGTGTTACGTCGTAACCTTCATATAACTTCCATATGTACGTGATCTTCATTCCATATTTGTGGATCTTCATGGTTACGGCGTAACTGGATAAGGTGTTACACCGTAACAATAGCTTTGACAAGATTTCCTTCCAAATATAGGGTTACGGCGTAACTAGATATGGTGTTACACCGTAAAGTCTTCCTTGATATTCGTACTTGCTTAATTTATGTTACGGCGTAACCATTTTTGGTGTTACGCCGTAACATTCTTCAAAATTTACATTTTAAGTCTTTTTTTCCTTGTTTCTTGTCACTTTCCTGTATTTCACCTGAAAACTACAAAATAGCAGAAAATATCTCGTTTTCGAGTGTTAGTGAAACATTTGCAGGTATTTTAGGGGTTATTTTGCCACCAAAAAGTATTAAATATTTGATGTTATCAACGGCTTGGTTCAGAATTGGTATAACGCGGAATTATGTAGATGTGTAAGAGTTTTAGAAAGTAGTTATACGTTTATTACGAAAGAAGTTTTATTAACGTTAATTGTGTGGTAATTGTAGTGATTTTGACTCGATAAGACGTATCATGATAATTACATATTACACATAGTTTAATAGAAAAATAAACAAAAGTAATAAGTTTTGGCATTTTACCCGGTAACCCAAAATAGTAATTAAAATATCTTTAGTATTATTTGTTACCTTTAATTTTATATAAGTTGAACAAGAATGTTATCGGTCTTAATTAGTCTTGTTAAGTAATAGGCTAGTCAGGTTCAACGGGATTGAATTGTAATATAATATTGTCCATGTTTTGGGCTCAAAGCCCAAGATAAGCCAAACCCGACCCAAGAAGAAAGTCCGTACATTTCATGTGGGTATGAGACTATATATAGGACCCTCTCCACACATGGAGAGGGTGTTGGTTGCATTTGCTTTCATTTGTAACTCATCAATCTTCTCTCTAATCTAATCTTTCATCTTTTGTTTCTCTCTTTACTTTCTAGCTTTTTGGTTATTTAGTACTATACTGCTTATTGTTGTGAAGTGGTTTAAGTTTTGGGTCAACATGTGGTATCACTCGCCTCGGGTGGGTTTGGTGATAAGTTGTGATTGTTCGGTTGAGCTTATTGCATACGGCTTATTGTGATTTTGCTCAATTTTTATTCGGCTTATTATTATCTATCACTTTCATTGTTAAAAAACATTTCTATAATACACATTTTTTCCCTTCTTTTTGTTGTATTGGTTCAAACATCAAAACACAATTTAAACCAACCAAACAAGGCATATCAAATTTTCACGTGGCTTTAGCATAACAGATTTTCGTTTTTTTTGTTCATTTCTATTATAACGAGAATTTTTATTTTTTTTTATTCACTTCTTCTTCTTTAAAAGTTTCGTGGCTCATTTTTTTCTTTTCTTAAAAACCGTTTGCAGTTTACTTTCACATTCTAGTTTTGTGGCTTATTGGTTCAACGGCTTATTTAAGCTTATTTTCTTGCAAAAACGGTTACGTATTTGTTTTTTAGCTTATTTGTTGCTCTTTCACGTGGCTTATTTCTTTGTGGTAAACAGCTTATTACGAGTAAAACTGCTTATTTTTCAAGCTTATACAAGCCTTTTTCTAAGTTAGCTCATCTTTGTGGTCCACGGTTTGCACAAGACAAAAGCTCGAAAAGGACGATTTGTGTTTTTGCATAAAGACCAAACGTACATTTTTTGTTTGTGTGTTAGGCGAACAATACAAAGAAGGTGATGTATACGTTTGTTTTTTCTCAGGAGAGTTATACATCCACATAGGCGAACGTTCATGTGTAGGCGAAGTATACGACTTTTTGTAACCGGCGAACTATACGTTTAGGACGATTTATACGTTAAAGAAAAACAAGTGGGCGATTTATACGTGTGAACAAGGGTGATTATGCCATAAAAATACATAGGCGAATTATACATAAGCAAAAATGGTGAAACGTGCTCATTTCGTGTAATTTCGGGTTTTTCGGTTTCGTGTGACGGTTCATTACGGGGCTTATAACCTATACCATTGTGATCGTAATCCTTTTTCGATCATCGTGGTATATTTATTTTTAGTCGACGATAACCGTACGAGTCCGCGAGACGAAATTAACATTCTTTGTATTTTTTTAAAGTTTCATACGAAGAAGAAAGAAAAAAAGTTGGGAACGTTGGTGTTTTTTTAATCAAAATTCGATTTTGACACAATCAGCCCCTGGATTTCAAGACATTTCACAATTCGCCCTTTGTTAGCTTGTAAACCCTCAACTTTGAAACTATTTTTCACCGTTAGTCCTTAACACTTATAAATCAGTCGTTAGCCCTTCAAAGTGAACCGTTCTTACACCGTTAGTCCCTACAACTTTAATTAACAACCATGAAGCATTTAACTTGGATTTCAATTACACCGTTAGTCTTTGTTTTTGTTTTAATCAACCGTTAATCATTCTAAGTTGAAAGTGTGGTA
This sequence comes from Tanacetum coccineum, assembly GCA_026074375.1. Classification (NCBI taxonomy): domain Eukaryota; kingdom Viridiplantae; phylum Streptophyta; class Magnoliopsida; order Asterales; family Asteraceae; genus Tanacetum; species Tanacetum coccineum. The sequence goes on from BQNB010084741.1 coordinate 16,452, forward strand.
ACCGTTCATCGTTTTTAGCTCATCAATCGTTAATAAAAGCTCAAGTACTTCAACAGCAACAAATTTTCATTCACGGTTTCTTCTTGATTTAGTAAAATCCCGAAAAAGTCGTTTTTTTCTCGGTTTAAATCATAGATTTGTAAAATCCCGTAAACGTTAATTGAATTCAATCCACAACTACAATCACTTTACCTACTTAAGATCCGATATCCATTCACAACATCAAAATGTCAAATACCAATACCAATTTGCAAACACAAACATCAAGTGTTCTTCACAATGACATAATTTCTTCGTGTTCAACTTCTAAAGTTCAAGAGAAGACACAACTTTCAAGAAGTAGATGCATGAACAGTCTTCAAGCAATTCAGTCACAATTCAAGTTTCTCACATAAACTTTACAAGACTTTGGTTCCATGTCTATCTTCAAGAGAACATTCTCTCAAGACTTGGATTTACTAGAACATCACTTACCAAAGAAACAATTTCTCAGACTGATTGCAAGACTATGTTGACAAAGCTCAGAACAACGTTTGAAAATGCTTTCAATTCAGAATTCAAAGCGTGTATGCAGAAATATACAAGATTTGATGCTCAATCCTTATACGATGCAATGATCTGTAACATGGATTCCATTGGGAAATACATGCTTGAGATAACTCTTCATCAACAACGAACTCCACAATTGTTGAAAGAAAAGAAGTTGATGCAGACACAAGAAGATCATTCAAATCCAATCCAAGCATGAATATTGATTCATTGAAAGTTGATTTAGTTGTCATACAAAACACTTGTTCTGAGAAAGAAGACAATAATTCAGAGAATGCATCCAGCAAATCAGTAAAGGAAAGCAGCTTGGATTCTGCAACAAACAATGTGCATGCAATCAAATACAAGATGTCAAAAGCAAAAGAAAGATGCATAGCATATTTTCGATCTCTTCATTCACACCTTTAAGTTCTTTCTAAAGAAGACTTAAAAGGCACTCGCATCGAACATGGATTCAAACGGGCATTCATGTCACTCTATGGTCAAGATGCTGATACTTTCACAAGTATAATGCTCCTCAACGTAGAGATTACTACAAACAGCTACTTGTCAAAGATGATTTCAGAAGATGGATCCATGGCAGCCTTTTGGGTGGTAAACAACCAGTTTCAGAAGTTCATCAATTCACAGTTTACTTTGGATTATGACAGTCAAATAACAGACAAGTACTTTGTTGAATACACTGGAATCGAGGTTAAACACTTCAGAGATACACTACTCCAACACATGAGTAATGTTAAGAAGTCTGTTGCTGAAAGAACACGTCATCAAAGACAGCATGATAGAAGGGTGAAAAAAAGACAGATGCAGACGCAAGTGAGAAAGATTGATACGGGTAAAGTAGTGGATAATGGTTTGGTTGTCATGAAAAGCAATGGAACAGAATCAGAAGTGCAAGATGAAAGCAGCAGGTCAGGGAATGATACAGATGCTGATGATGCAGATATCAGACCCATTTATGATGAAGAGCCAATGGCTGAGGTATAATTGACTGCTGAATGTAATATCTTTGCTATAGGACAACAGCATACTGAGCAACCTGAAATCATTAATGAAGGTAGGGTTGACCAGTATCCTGAACAATGTCAAGTTAAAAGTCCTATGCTTGATTCATCACCTAATAACCAGACAACTGACTACTCAAAAACAAATCACTCGGTCTGAAAAATATTTTTACTCAAAAGTACCCTTTGGCCAATTTCAAAAAGATTTTTCAAACAAATGGAAACACATTGTATTGCTCACGACTATAATTATCAAAATCAAGCTTTAAAATATCAAGGCAACATGGTGCAAATTATGATGAAACGAGTATTAAAGCCAAGATTAAAACGGAATTTGATGTACTTGAAACAATGAACATTCGAATTAGAACATAGTGTGGCTAAATTACATAAGGAATATAAGACTCGAAAAGCATTACAAAGATTTGTTATGATTCTATTAAAATTACGTGATCTAAGGGACTTAGAACAGACAAACTCTTTGCTGACTAATATTTCTGATTAAAAGCTCAGTTTCTGAAAAGGTTTTTGCAATTCGATGCTTTAATAAAAGACTTGAGGTAGTTAAAAAGAAGTTGTGTAGATAAATAAGTTTGATAAAACATCTGTCTTTGAGGGAAAGCCGGTTTTACTCACTAAGAAAACCAAAAAATTCAGTTTGTTAGACAACCGAATGAGTTTAAATCTGAAGGCCTCAAATGGTCAAAACAACGGTTTGTTCCCAAGTTGACGTGATTAACAATTTTTCAAGACAGTAAACTCTACACTATTTCCTAAGACGATTCTTAGAAGTGGATATTAGTTCTTCATTATAAGCTTGTTTAGTTCACGGTAGTCGATACACATCTGGAAAGATCCATCTTTCTTTTTGACAAACAAAATCGGAGCTCCCCAGGGTAAGGAACAGGGTCTTATAAATCCTATGCCAGAAAGTTCCTTTAGTTGAGCAGACAATTCTTTTAAATCCAAAGCACTACTGATGGTAGCAAACCAAAACCTAGGAGCAACAATCAAACACCTAGGAGTTTGCCTCTATCTAAGAGTAGTTGCGTAACAATAACGGTTGTGCCCAAAGCAAATCACTCTAAGATCCCTAGTTCTTTCTTAAATTCTACATGAATCAAGCTTATGTCAACTGGAAAGAAACGATGGTGCGATTCTATGTAAATCAAACTTGTTCTAGTAAAATGAATTGACGACTAAATCAGAAAGATAGTAACTATCTGATTCACTTTTACCGTGTTGTCTGCTTTGAGACGCTCCGGTAACAAGAATGGCTAATACAGCTGTGAAATCCTATCAAGAAGATTCATATGAATTCTATCTGAGCACAGGCAGTATTTATACTGATTAACGAGGAACCGTGGTTATTGCAACCGTATTCGACAAAGTGACAAAGATACTTTCGTCCATATATGTTGATTATCACTAACCTTTTAAATGCAGATTCAAACGTCGGCGTTACAACTATGTACCAGCGAAGTCGGATTCATTACCACATACTCATACTCGAGATCTAAAAGTCAATCATTTAGCATCAAGATTGTTGATCATAAACTTCCTCAAAGATCTTCAAAGTCAAATCAAAAATCGCATTTTGAGGAGATTGTTAGCCTTATGTTCATATAAGTCAAACAAGAATGCAATAAGTATGAGTATGTCGGTCAAGAGCACAAGTTGATCAAGAAAGTCAAATCAAGATAATTCAAGTCAATGAGATGATGCAAGATGAAAGATCTCAAGAACTCAAAGTCAAAAGACATAGGCTCAAGATCAAGATCACATAAATGACACCGAAAGAATGTTTACGGTCGTCTTAAGCATGAATGAACAAAGCCATTACAAACAAGAAAAGATAAAGACAAGACCAAAGAAGGCAAAAGCTCAAACGTCATATCTTCACCACTAGGGAAGATAAAGTCAAATCAAGATAACCTCCATCAAGAACGTCAACGTTGGGGAGATCAAAGAAGACCTCAACATTGGGGGAGATTGTTAGCCTTAATTTTATATAAGTCGAACAAGAATATTATCGGTCTTATTAGTCATAATTAGTCTTGTTAAGTAATAGGCTAGTCGGATTCAACGGGCTTGGATTGTAATATAATATTGTCCATGTTTTGGGCTCAAAGCCCAAGATAAGCCAAGCCCAAACCAAGAAGAAAGTCCATACACTTCATGTGGGTATGAGACTATAAATAGGACCATCTTCACACATGGAGAGGGTGTTGGTTGCATTTGCTTTTATTTGTAACTCACCAATCTTCTCTAATCTAATCTTTCATCTGTTGTTTCTCTCTCTAGTTTCTCTCTCTACTTTTTCTAGCTTTTTGCTTATTTAGTATTGCTTGTTGTTGTGAAGTGGTTTAAGTTTTGGGATAACATTATTGTTTTTTCTTGTTTTTAATTTAAGTAATAAGTAACAGAAATTTATATTTATATTTATTTTATAAAATTATATTTTTTGTCTTTTAGTCAGGTATTAAAATAATAATATTTATTATTTTGTCTTTTTGTCGATATTAAAGAGAATACTTGGAACTATGTATATTTAAATGTATCTTAGTTTATTTATCAAATCTAAGTATATATATTTTTTGTTATTTATAAATAATATGCTTTTGTCCTTTTGTCGAGTTTTACAAAAAATAGTTTTTATAAAATATTTCTAAGTACAAAATTTTTACAAAAATTCGGCATGACCCGTTCGTAAATATTCGTTTTACAAACTCATATACTTTATTCAAAATCACTTTCTAAATCTATTTCACTTTTTACAAAATGCCAAATCTCTATAGTATATCCAAAACTAATTTTCACGATCTTGTTACCACTTAAAGTCTACATAATCCAAACGCTTAGAATAATATAAGTTTTGTAAGTATTTAGGTTACGATATTAACAAGTCTAATTTATAAGTTTAAAATAAGTAATAAGCCTTTATTAAATAAGCCGAAAGTCTTAAGGATTCTTATTGGGCTTTTATGCCAAATAAGCCTAAACGAAAGATCCGAAACGTAACGAGTTCAAAATATGTAAACGATTAAACAATCAAACACATGGCTTATCAAATAAGCTACGTATAAGCTTATTCAATAAGCCACACCATGGTCTTTAAGCCTCGGTGTTGGGCTTGGTTTCGAGTCGTGGCCCAATAAGCTTAACGAGCTAGTACGGGCTTATTCATTAAGTCTGACAAGCAACCAAATAAGTAAATAAGCATATTACTTATTAATAAGCTATTTAATAAGCTTCAACAAGTCAAGATAAGCCACCAAATAAGTCAAGCCGTGGGCTTTAAGCCACGATTTGGGCTTTGGTGTTGGGCCGAGGCTCATGAAGGCTTATAAGCTTATTTGGGCTTATTTATTAAGTCCAATAAGCTTAATCCTTTATTTGGAAGTCAAATAAGCTCCGAAAATAAGTTGAAATGATAAGACAATATTCAAATAAGTATAAATTTTGAACCTTTATGGTTCTTTATGAAGTTCGATGAGCACATAAGCTCAAATAAGCTCTCACGAGCTTATTAATAAGCTTAAATAAGCAAATAAGCATTTAGAAATTACTTTTTTATAAATGTACCACCACAACAACACAACTAATCTTTCCTTATATATATTTTTATAAATTTCGAACTAGACATAAACCTTTTTAAGGTTTATGGAAATTTTAAAGCTTTAATTTTTATAAAACAAGTTATACAACTAGCTTGTAAATGTAATAAGGATCAAAGAAGTACAAGATTTATTTGCAAAAGATGAACTTACAAGAACGAAGAATTAGAAGGTGATCAAAGACTAAAGAACACCCCGAATAATGTTCTAAATACCCAAATAACTATATAAATCAACCTCGAATAAACCTTGAGCTTCAAAATCTTGATCAAAAACAACAAGTGTATGTTTATGTGTGTTTTTGCCACGAACGAAACCAAAGAAGAGAAGGAGAGAAAAGTTTTTAGCTTGGTAAAATGGATGGAATGAAAAAAATAAGTAGGAATCAAAATTCTAGGTGCAATGTATCAAATTTGAACCTAGAATCATCTAAAAAGAATCCAAGGTTATCAATTGTACAAATGGAGACCAACTTGCTAGAAATGTGGAGCCTTGTTGGCTAGGGGAGGGGGGATAAACATCATGGGGATGGGGAGGGGGTATTTTTCCATTTCTCAATTCCTTTCCCACTAGATATTTTTATAATCACTTATGATATTATTTCAAGCTTTGATATTTTTAAATTATCGATTACGGTTTACGTAAAACTAAAAAAGTCAAAATACTAAAAAGAAAATTCTGAAATTTTGAATATCAATCAGAAATGTAAAAACGCGATCACTGTCGAAAGACTAAATTAATTAGCAACCCGGGAAACTTTCGGTAATGATTCTCAGATATATACGGGTAAACTCCCCGATTTCCACGTAAAATTACACGTAATTGATGTATAGTTTTAATACGTATAATAATATAAAGTATAGAAAATTCCAAAACTACCCTTGAGGACAAAGGTAGTAGGAAAAATCTTACAAAAATACTACACGTTTAACCGGTAAGTGATTACCGGGTCGTTTTCCCAAAGACTTATGAAATTGAGACCTCGTTTGTTATTTTAACAATGACTTGAATTGGTTCGAAGATGATTTGTTTTCTAAAATCCTAATAGTGAGCAAACCATTAGCTATAAAAGCACTAGTTGATGCAACAGCAGGTGCATCACCATTCACAATAACCTCCCAAAGAGCATAATTAGTGTGAGTAAGATATTGCTTCATTCTCATGCTCCATAGATTATAGTCTCTTGTTTTGAGTATAGGAAGTTTTAGTGCAGACACTGTTTGGGTAGTTTCTGACTGTAATTCCATCTTCTCTTTAATTATGAGATCTTGTGTAGATATAGTGTTCTTCTTATTCAGAGTTTCTCAACAAGCTCTTATACCACTTGTTGATCCCTTCTTGACAGATCTTACTTAGCTTATTAAAGCTTAGTTATATTGGATAGATCCAAGACAACTATAGTAGAAACTAAGATTGAGAATATCACAAACTATGCGGAATCTAGTTTGCAATACCAAGAAGAACAATGAAACAGTAAAAACAAGATCTTTACTAAACTTTCAATATATTAAATACTATTTTGAGTTACAAAATAGCTATGAATACTAACTATGATTGGCAAACTATGAATACTAATATGAAAACTGATATCTAGATCTATGCCGTAAGGTTCCTTTTATACACTAAGAAAACCATAATGGGCTTACAAAACGCGCCAAGTAATTATAATCTTTTCTATAAGTAAAAACTTGATGTATATATAAAATATTAAAACTGGATTTCCCCTCTTCCCTTTTTTTTATTTTTGCTAAAACCTAAAAAACAAAGTTATTAAGCAAGTAAAAATGAGTTGTTTTTGTAAAAACAACTTTTTTTAAAAGTCACTAATAAGCTAGAAATCAGCTTTAAACAGATAACATATTAATTCTTTTTTTAAAACTTTATAAAAACTCAAAGAACAAAATAAGCTTGGAATAAGCTTAAACTTAATAAAATAAGCTATGACTATCCTAATATTACACTAATAAGCTATTTAGACTAACTTAAGCTAAAATGACAAGCCATAAGCTAAAAAAACACTAATAAGCACTTATTACTAAAACTGACTACCAAACAGGCATATAGCAACTTTTGAGCTTAATTTTTAATAAGCAAACAGAACCTTATGAAAATCTAACTTATACCTACTTAAAGCCTGGCTTATAAGCTACTTGAAACAATAGACAAAAAGCATTTTGAAATTCAAATAAGCATTGAAAAAGCTACTTATGTTGTTTTTGATGTTTTTGGTTTTCTATGAAAAGCTAAAATAAGCTGAATCCTGGACTAAATAAGCTACAAACAACTTAATTTTAACCTAATAAGCTATTTAAGACAGAAACTAAACAAACACTTATGGCAATAAGCTAAAAATCATAAATAAGCACTTTGATAAAACTGATAACCAAACAGGCCTTAAGGGCACTTTTAAGCTTAATTCCAAATAAGCAAATGGATCCTTATGGGAATCTAGCTTATACCACTCTAAACCTTGACTATTAAACTACACAAAACCACTTTTAAAAAGTATTTTGAAAATCAAATGCTTAATCAAAAGCTTAATGAAAAAGCTGCCTATGCATTTTTACCTAACTTTTGGTTTTTGAATGAAAAGACAAAAAGCTAAATTGCAGATCTAAAACAAGTATTTAAATAAGCTTTTTAACTCAAATAAGTTCTAATTTAACTAGAATAGCCTAAAATCTAATTGTGCACAAAATATCAAAAGCTAACAACTACTTTTTCTTGCTGAATCTTAAGCTAGAAAATAGCTTTTTGTCTATTTTTCCTACTGATGCAATTGGCACTAAATGACTAATCCTTAAAACCAAATAATGCAGAACTAAAAGCTTGATTCTATCATCATTAAAACACTAAATTATGAGCAAAGTGATTATTAAAAACAACAGGAACAAACTAGAGCTCTAAATGCAAATCAAACTGAACTAGTGAACACAGATGCTAACAAACTTTATCAAAAGTTTAAATTAACCTACAATGACCTTAAATCCTTTCTTATAAACTATAAAAATGGAGTTAAAAATCAGTCTAAAGAACCAAAAGGATCCTGATAGTATTAACTTTCATTAATACTGTCCTGTCCCAAACACCCCTTTAGAAAATTAAAACTCATTTTTAGCTTATAATATTGAAAGATAAGGCTCAAATTTTTAATACTAGATATTGCACAGCTTATAACAGACCTAAGAAACAGACTTCAAAAAGCAAATAAACAGGAACAATAAGCTAACAAGATTAAGCTATTAATTTTGGATTTTTTCACTGTTTTATAAAAAATAACATGCAAACTATGATTTAAGCTAAAAATAAACTAGATAAGCATTTAACAACTATATTAAGCATTAATAAGCTAATCTAAGCAGAAATAAGCTAGCTACAAGCAGTAATAAGCTAAATTGCAATTTTAAGCTATAAAATGAAAATGAGAACTTACAACTGCCTTTGCACAAACAAGGCTTATAAAATGCTCTTATGAGCTAATCAACAAGCTCTAGCTTATCATAGATAAGCTAGTGAGGTCCTGGAAACCCTTCCATTTCTAGTTTCCCTTCCAAAATTAAGCTGAGGTAATTTTGAGGGTGAATTTGAATGTCAGTAAGCTCATTTAAGCTTTAAGAGCTTAAATGATAGTGTAGCTAGCTTATGAGTGAATTAGACAGCTTATTTAGCTTTAACAGAGTATAAAAGAGCTTTTTAGACCATTATGCATTTAAGTAAAAACAGGAATTAATAAGAGAACAGTATGAAAACTAAACTTTTAACTGATATTTAAAGCTGATTACAAGCTTAATAGAAGAAAATTACATTTAAATTGAAAAACAATAAGCTAAAGTTACATAAAATAAGCTATTTATAAACTACAAACTACACTAAAAACTACTCCTAGATATCCTTTGTGAGTGAGTGAGGAGCTCTTTATATAGGTAGAGAGAGAAGCTTCTAGGTCTTGGATACACGCTCCTTTCAGTCTTGATCTTAACCCTTGAATCCTTGTCAATCATTAGATGCCCTCTTGTAGCCCTTGGATCAAATTGTAAGCACACGGATTGCCAAGCTGGCAATCCCATATCTTTGGAGTTGTGTGTTTCTTTTGCACTAGTTTTAGTGCAAAAATCCCCTTTTGGAGTGTGTTTCCTTGAGCCCACGTGTCATTCCCCTTGTCCTAATTGACCAATCATAGCTTGTGGTGACGTTTTGATGTTGAGCTATAAGCTTGGTACTCGAATCTTTGTTCCACGTCATTAATTGAATTTTACCCTTTGTTTTTGATGCAGGGTTAATTACTTGGGACGACGATGAACAGTAACAACAACTTTTCCCGCTTATTTATACTTTTATACGTTTATGTTTGACCCGGGGTTTAGATGGGTTGACTTGGGCTCGGGATTAAAAAGAATTGGGCCTGGTGATGTTATTTGGGCTCGGGTTAAAAGGTGAAAGGTTAAATAGATTTGGTTATATGGCTAACGACCGTTAGTCTTTTTAATTAAAAAGGACTAACGGTGTTAAATGTATAAGTACCATTTGTGAAATTTATTTAACATTAAGGGGCTGTTTTTGGAGATGTAAGGGTTTTGTCTTTTAGTGGGTTGACCAAGGTTGACTTTGTTGACCTTTTGCTAAAAACTTCTGGCTCTTGTGCACTCTATTCGTTCCCGTGTTCGTGTTTGTCCGGTTTTGACTGTTTTCTTGTGATTTTTGCATTATCCGTACCTACACATTCACAAACAACAAAATACACAAATACAAGCATATTTTTATACATTTTGATCATTTAAAGGTCATTTTTGATATAAAAAGAATATGTGATTTCTCATATATCAGTAATCATGAAAGTCAAACTAAAGTATAAAAAGTCAACGATGAGATTTAGAAATTTTTACGGGGTGTGACATCCTTTCCCCGTTAGAAAAGCTTTGTCCTCAAAGCTTAAGACGTGACGTTCGATACAGATACGGATTTTACAAATAAATGTTGGTATTTCATTTAGAACTGGTCCACGCGTTCCCAAGTGAATTCGAGACCTCGTCGGGAGTTCCAACGGACCTTAACGATCGAGATACGACTTTGCTTTAGGCGCTTAACCTCACGGTCCATGATCTCGACGGGTTCTTTGATGAAATGAAGCTTATCATCGATGTGGATCTCATCTAACGGGATTAATTGTGTTTCATCGGATAAACACTTTTTCAAGTTCGATGCCAATCTGTCACCACGTTCGCATTTCCCGGATGGTAACTGTTAATACAAATAATGTCTAAAACGTTATTTATATTTTTTTACCTCTCAACGTTTTGATAGTAACAAAATGTATAAACGTTTATGATAAACTTAAATGTGTACAAATTATTAATCATAAACTTCCATTACTAAGATTAGTAATCACTTAAGGTATGAACAAACAAATCATTACGCATGATTAGTAATCAAGAAAATAATTTTCTTTTATCCATTTCATTTTTACAAAAGAATTTCACAAAATTAATTATACAAAATATTTTCTAATTAAAAGAAAAGTTTTATTAAAAACTTAATATTTGAAATTCAAATTTTCTCCTCAAAATGGAAGGTTCCATACCAGATACAACCTTCCCCACAAAAAGACAAAAACAGGAGCGTAGTCTACTAGGTGGCCCCCGTATAGGCCTGGCGGCCCTAAATATATCTGGGACCGCCGGGACCACCCCCAGTGACCGTTGGATTTTCCTGCCTATAAATATTGCTCCATTCCTTGCAGAAAATCAGACCTCTTTGCACGAAATTTTTAGATAACTTTCTCTCTCTAAAAATCTTCTTTCTTTCTCTAAATCTCTTGATCAATAACATTCTTAGATCTTGTTTCAAGTGATCTAATCTCTTCTTCTCATCTCTTCCCTCTCATTCAAGTGCAAGAGAAGTACATTCGTATTCGCCAAGAAACGAATTGTTATTTAGTAATCTCTTCTCTTTTCTTCTAATTACCAAATCTCTATTATAATTATCTTGTGTATTTGTGTGATTCGGATAGTGTGTAAATCTGATAGTATAGATCTTGTGATTGTGAAGTGGTAAATTGGTTCTAGCTAAGATTAGGACTCGACATTTAGCTTAGTGTCGGAAAATAACTTAAGCGACGTGTATACTGTTTTCTCCCACCTAAAGGGAGAAGAGGTGCTTCGTAGCCGAACCACTATAAAATCTTGGCATTTTGGTTTGATTGTTCCTTTCCTTATCTCTTCATATTATTGTCATTGTTATTTAGCTTTAATTTAGATTGTTATATTGTTTGTTTATATTGTGAATTGGTTAAACATAGAACTCGAATCTAAATATTTTAAAAGCAAACTTTCAAAACGTAAAACGAACCTGTAAACTATTCACCCCACTTCTAGTTACCACAATTGGTATCAGGAGCCAAGGTTACTCAAGATTTTTAAAATATAGTATATTTTAAAGCTTGGATCGATCTATGGATTCCGACAAATATCTAGAAGGGCAATCTATGGAAAGACCACCACTTTTTGAAAGTGATAGTTTTATTTATTGGAAAAATAGATTTGAGACATATCTTAAATCAAAAGATCTAGATCTTTGGCATGTTATTACCAACGGTGATTTTCAACCTATTGAACAAAATCCAAAAACCAAATTAGATGAGGTTATCCCTTTTGAAAAACAAAGTGATGATCTTAAAAAGAGACTTGCGAAAAATAATGAAGATAAAATGGTTATTTATAATGCTTTGCCTAGAAAAGAATATGAAATAATTTTCATGTGTAATACGACAAAAGAAATTTAGAAAACATTGTTAATCACCCACCAAGGTAATAGTCAAGTCAAAGATAATAAGATCGACCTTTTGGTTCAACAATATGAACAATTCGTCATTTCCAAAGACGAATCTATAGATAGTGCTTTCGCTAGATTTATTACTATTATTACTAGCCTAAAAGCTCTTATTGAAGGTTATTCTAGCAAGAACTATGTTAGGAAGTTTCTTAGGGCTCTACATCCTAAATGGAGAGCAAAGGTCACGGCGATTGAAGAGTCGAAAGACTTAAT